>OY720640.1:51832955-52136650 GCA_963169105.1 Ceriagrion tenellum
TTCTGAATTTGTTTTTCACATAAACTTTATAGCTCTCGATGGCTATTTATTGAAATTTATAGATGGACGTCTCCAATGGGCTGCTATTATTAACAGCTATTTTTTTCAATTTTGTTAGGATCCCAACAGATAAACCCATTGTTATCAATGATGTTAATACAGTTACGTGTATCAAGTACGATCCTAAGGCTGCTTAGGCGACCCATTCCACACGAACCGCTTTGGTGGCACAATTCTTTCTGACCACCGCCACGATATTTTGCTCCCTCAATAAAACAAAAAATTACGATATATACTGCGTCTTCATGTATTATGTAAACAGGTGTTAGTTTGTGCTCTTGCACTCAGAGTGAACGAGAGTCTTTTCCCCCAAATTTCGGAGAGTTCTCGTCACGAACACGAACGACCCCATACCACATCGTGAGTTGGCCTCTCTACGAATCCTCATCCCATCTTTTCCTTTCCTATCGAACCCAAACCCAGACGAACGCGCGAACCCATCTGGCCCTTTCATCGCTGCGCTGCATGAAGTAGTGTTCAGCTTTCCAACTCCCCTTCCAACTCCCCCCTCCCATGCATTCCTTTCATCTGCCATGTCCAAGTTTGGATGGCATCCGAAATTACGTGCGAACACCACCAAAGTCTCTCCTGCACCTCTCTCATTGTCACTCTCTCTCTCTCTCTCTCTCTCACTCTCCGTCTTTCTTCAACCCTCAGCATCACAAGATGGCTAGCTCATCGTATAAGCAGTCGCTGTCCATGGCCTCGAAGTAACGAATGAGAAAATACGAGATAATCTAAAACTGTTTCATCGAGCCATATTTTCTACGAATTAGGCCACTGAAATTCAGGTGGGGTTAAAATTAAATTAGTTTTACCTTAAGGGAATCCTTAAATAAGCTCGAGGACAAAGCTAGTATAAACTGGACTGATCATTCTTTTAAAATTACTAATGGTAAATGAGTATCATGACGTTGTCTCTGAAATAAAAACTCACCTCCTAATTCATCTTATCACTCTAAGTTACTTAAAGTACTTAAAATTAAATTTAAATAACGATTGAATAATATAGAATTTATCCAGTTTTCAATTCTATAATCACCTTGAAAATGGTTTGGTAAATTTTTTACCTGGGTCGGTTTGAATAAAAACTGCGGTATTTTAACAGTGAAGCTTTTCTTATCGTAACTTAGTTCCACAAGGTAGAACCTGCAAATTTGATAGATATTTACACATAATACTTATTACAAAAACGATCATAACAACAATCAATATATAAAATGAAGGTTCAGTAGCCTCATCGCGAAATTGAAGAATACCTACGATAGTTTGTTCTTCCAATTTTTTTCCTCAGCTAAACATTTTATGAAGAGGCTCTTTTTCTCATGTGTCCGATTGAAATGGAGCATTAACCCTGGCTGTATTTTCAAAAGGTTTAAAGGCAAACCCATTTGACAGCACGCGTGTCTCCGCGAAAATTTACCCTAAATCCACTAAGCAGGAGGAGGTTAAGAAAAAAGCAATCCCCGGCCACCGTCCCATCAAGCATCCTTCCCAATTCCTCTCACTCTCCCATCTCATTTCATTCCTTCCTTACCCTCCCAACCTCTTCTTTCCTTTCCCGCATTCCCATTCAAATCTTTCGCTGCGCAAACGTTTGGCGAGGAACGTTATTTCCATCCGGGGGCCCTTTCTTGGCCTTTTCCCATTTCGTTGCCACTTAAAGACGAACACATCTTCCCTCTAGCCTCCTTTTGCCCTTCATGCACTTATATTTATCGTCCTTATCCTATGGTGCTCTCTTTCTTCTTCCTCACAAACTGAGAGGAAGTCATGACTCCTCCTCCGTAGCAAAGCATCTTCTCACAAGAGCATAAGGAAAACGCGCCGGATACATTAGTAGCAGTGCAATAAGGTGACTAGTATCTAGAGAGGGTAAAAATTCCAGGGGTTAAAATTCGCAATGAAAAAAAAATTAAACCGTTATATAACGACAATATTGAATTTATCCACCGCGAAAGTGGCTTTTTAAGCACGAAAATCGTTTCGTGTGCAACAATGTAAATTTGAGGAGTGAACATCTAGTTCACGTAAACCCCCGGTCGCAAATCGCCTTGAAGGAAGATGGTGGTGTAACTGGCTAACACACCTGACCGGCAATTGGGACATCCGGGTTTGAATCCCGGTCAAATCATCTAATGCGAGTGACTTCGTACAACATAATTTATCAATGCAATGGTTTTAAATTAAAAATTGCCGAGGAAGGGTGAAATTTTCCGGTCGGGTGAGCTAGCGCACACCACCAAGGCCTGTTAACAGGGCAAATTTCTGTGTCGATTCATTCACTTGTACGCGTAATAATTTTTGTAAAAGCAACACATGATATAAAATAAAATAATATTTTAAGTTATAAAAATAAGACAAATTGAGAAATTAAATTGTACAAAATTGAATAATAATCGAATAATAATTAAATAATAAAAATATGATAAATAACTGAACTCTAACAGCATGATTTATATAATAATGGCGAACTCCTAAACCTATAAACAATACTGCACTGGAAATAAATAGGTGTTGTTTACGGCTTTTTGAGTCAATACCTATTTACAGAATAAAATCATAAATTAATAAATGAAATTGGTTTTGGAGATCCGGGTTCGAGTCCAAGACAATTCAAAAGGTTTTAGCACGGGAAATCTAACACCCTTGTGTATCTTTTCAACCGCGCGCGTAACTCCGTACCTTATCACAGTTGCGCAATCGTAAGGATTAAATATCATTAAGGAATGTAGTGTTCACAAAGTAAACTTTCAGTAAAGTCTTCGGATGAAAACTGAAAAAAAGTGAAGAGGTATTACTCTATTAACGCTGAGCTGAGAATAGATCCCCCCAGCCTTCGGTAGAGCGAAACAGTGGCATCGGCGAAGAAAACCCTTTTAGTGGAAGGATTCATCACATAAAATTTAGCAATCAATTATTACTTTCTCGACCAGAATCATATATATTTAATAATAAGATTCTGGAATATTTGGCCACTGATGTATTTAACTCACAGCCAGCGTTTCACCACATATATTAGTATCCTCAAGGCTTTGCAACACAAAACAAAGAGCCATGCAGACAGGTAATTATACATATGTTACAATGAAAGTTGAATAATTGAAAATTTACCATCATTGAACAATAACAAGGTAAATAAGGACTCCATACAGTAAAAAATATGTAAACAACCAAAAATTAAATTAACATAAACCAAAAGCCCTGAGGATGCCAATGTATTTGGTGAAAAGTTGGCTGCAATTTAAATACATCAATGACCTAATATTCAAGAATCTTATTATTATACATTAAATTTAGCTTCCGATTGGGCAGTCCCCAGTTTGACCAGCAGGGTCCTCAAGGTCGAAAACCTTCATTGCTGACTTGAAAATACTCTTTTCATTATTTACTCATCAAAAATACTCTTCCAAGTCTGTCCACAGGTCAATTGCTTATAATTGACGTCTCCGATGGGTCGCGACATTTATAACGATATTTTGAGGCTGCTTTGTTTCGGTACGACAGTATAAACTTTTGAATCACGCGCTTCTGACCCTTAACCACCCTAGAAAAGTTAAGAGCAATTATTGGCGGCGTGGCGGGCTACATGCTTCTCTCTTTTAAACGCTCCTTCAACAACAACCCCTTCAAAGAGCAATTCAACCTATCAAGCGTCCCATATCATGGAGAACACCAAGTTTTGCTATCACTATTTCCAGTTAAGGAAGACTGAATACCCTAAATTCAACATTATACATATGCAGTACAGCCACATGTTTTGTAATAGAAACTGCTAATAGCAAAGTGAAAGTACTAATACTACTTACTAAAAAAATGTAAGGAACAACGTTGACGGTCGCTAGAAATTAAAAACTTCGAGTATAACCTTAGCATAAATAGTTAACAAAGTTTTGGTTCCCATTATGAAAATTAAAATTCCAGAAAAATACCCTAGGAGAAATAAGAGCAAAACAAACATTAGATACTGAGACAAACTGACCGACGATACAGTGATAACAGTTGTTACTTTCCACAAGCAAAAAATAACATCAACGACCACTCTCTGAGATATTTCACATCGCATGCAAAATTCAACAAGGGAAAAATCATTCGCTTCCTCCGGGACTCGAATCCGAATACCTGGATATCGCTCCGAGTGCTTCAGCCAGTTAAGTTACGAGAACATCTTCATCCTGAGTGTTATTGTGGGCCTTAGAGGAACAAGTTGTCCAAGAATGCCGCACACACTATATAACGAACTGTCCAAAGCGTGCGTTAGATGCCGCAGTCGGCTATGCTTAAGGTGAACTTTGAACATATTGATGTTTTCACTTTTTTGACAAATTTTGAACACTTGTCACGGTATAAACGATACGCTAATTTGTCTACGGAGTCATCCAAACGATTATTATTAATAGAAATTTCGCATCTATGTACAGATGTGGGAGACTACGTCAACACAATGCAGCGACTGGACGCGAGAACCCAAAAATGTGACACTGTCACATTCATTAAATAGACACATATTTACACACATTTTGGGTGCATTGCACATGGGGGAGAAGTACTAAGATGGAAGAACAAAGTTTGACCTCCATCCGCTGCGACTTATGTTTTGAAAATGGGTCGTAACGGTCCCAAATTTGCCAACATCTGCCACGAGATTTGGCTTTGACATGGTTGAAGAGGGGCTGTCCATAAACCACATAGACACCAAAAAGGGGTGGATGACGATAAGAGGGGTGTCTACGTAGACAATGGTAATTATTCAGTCTATAGTAAATGAAAGATTATCAAAGCTACAAGAGTAGTTTTTCTTTTTATTGACTTTCCTTAAAATCAGACTTAAATTACAGATAGTCCATGACAATCAATTAATAACCCATTTCATAGATTTATCCGGAAAAAAGGAAGAGTCCACAGGGATAACAGGGGAAGACGAGGGGGTCCGGATGATGTCTACGAGTGTCCACAATGGGGGTGGGAGAGGGGAAAAAAGTTGCCTATTTTTGTCTACGTGGGTGGGTTGTTGTCTATTTTTGTCTACGTATTATGGGCTGCCCCAGAGAAAAGACTCGCTCCTGCACTGACTTTTCTTCCTCCAAATTCTTCACCTTACAGCGACACCACCTCCATCGCGCCCTCAACTCACACAGGACTCGATCTTCACCAAGCCATCTCCTCTCTTCTTTTCCATCATACCCGAGGAAAAGCTTTCTCCATCCTTTTTCCTCCCCATTTCATGGCACAGGCGCCCGCGCACACACACACACACACACACAAGGCCTTCCGCCGTGGTTCGACATCCGTCTCCTCCTCTTATCACGCTCGATCCTCCACATTCTTTGCACGGGGCGACATTCCATCTCAGACGGCGGAAGAAGGAAAGAATGGAGGAGATGGATAGATGTGAGGAGAGTGAAAGGGGAGAGAATATAATAGCGAGCAAATAAAAAAAAATCGCCTTCCTCGTGGGCTGGAATGGCAATTCATTAATTCTCATCACTTTTGTTTGCCTAATGTTATTCATGGAAATGTTATTCACATCCTTCGTGGAAAGAAGGAGACATTTCTGGAGGTGTCAAGAAATGTCATGTGGGTCCCCTCCTTCGTGAAAAAATAATGTGAAGCGATTTTAAATATTCAATTTCCCGGTTAGAGATTCCCTCTTTTACTCCAGGGTGTTCGGTGGAACAACAAAAAAAAACTTACTAAAAAGTTCTACACCATTATATTACTTTACAGATATATTTCGCATCGGAAAATATCATCGACGGGATTAAAAGGATGCTAAGATGGCGGTGTGCATGGCTTATAAGATATTTGCATTATTATTGCCATACCGCAAACATGAACAAGGGTGACTTTGGCTTCATATAGAAGCCCTATTCTTGCCAAAGTTATTATCCGAACCCTAAATGTAGTCATTAAGTGGTCACTAAGCCAGCCCGAGTCTTAAAATAAAAAGCAGTAGATCTCCAGGAGAACATATAAGATTATATATTTTGTTATGTTTATGAAAAGAACATCACTATCAGCCTCGTGGGTAAATTATAGTATTAATAATAATGCGTCTTTATTGGAGCAAGATTAAGACTGAGGAAGTCCCTTCTTCCATTAAACCCCTCGTCAGAAAAATACATGAAATGAGAGAGAAGAAAGATGCATACATTTTTGAAAAAAAGCTAGGAAATTAGAAGGTGATATCCTTGACGAGAATACCCAATCTATGAAAACACCCACACATTGAAGGGAATGTGAATAACCTGCGAAAACCTATAGACAGATAAAGTAAATGTAACACTATAAGCAAAAAGCACAAAATACACATGAAATAATAATAGTAAAGGGGTAATTTATAAACAACTGCGAAATTAATAATAAATTAATAAGTAAATAATAAAATACAATGAAAGTAAAAACAAATAATAAAATAAAACAAAAATTAATATAAATAAACGAATAAAATGAAGATCGATAAATAAATAAAATAAAGATAACTCAGGAAAATGACAGCCACATAAACCAAATCAACTACGAAGAATTACAAGATGATGACATTATACTATAATTTGATAATTTGTGCATTCTTCTTCCTCTTCATTCATAAAATTTTAGAATATGTAACTTAGCCTTCAACTCCATTCAGTAGTCAGGGTCTGGAATTTTTTTTATTTATTGTTCTACTGGTCAAGTGACATAACTCGTCAGTAAAATCACTTCATACAAAACATTAAATCCGTAAATTACAAGACATGGATAAACAACTGATTGATACATAGCTTAAGTTTGTCATAAAATAACTCATTGACACTGTAATAGAGTATACCATGTAAAATTATCGCCATAATATACCCAACGCCAAACGTCTCATAAAACTTTTCCTCAAATTACACTTTTTTTACAATAAGAAACTTTTTGGTTCGAACATGATGGGAACTGAAAGAACTTTTATCCTGACGATCAGTGCCCTGCTCCTCTAAAATGCATGCACCCAACCCAACGGGTCCATCGTTTCAAGGGATAGGTATTTGATTTTCCCCGGGCCGTCCGCTGAAATGCGCAAATGGCCGGGGTGTCACGGCCAACGCGAAGGCATCCATCAAATTCGGGCGCCATACAAGAGCCATTGCCTCCTCGCCGAATGGAAGATCAATGGCCTAACGACTGAATTGGCCGAGAGAACTGCGTGCGTGATATCGGGAGGCGTTGTAAAGAGCACCATGGTGGCACGCTAGAAACCGAACGAGCATCCCTTGTTTAGGAAGCACGGTTGCCAATTCAAGGCTGCCGCGCGAGAGCTAAAGGAATATTTTTAAAACCCAATAAGTTTTATTTGGATTTTGATGACTCTCACAAATCAAGAAGCCATTATTTTAAACATTTTTGGAAATAGCTTTTTCAGATAATCAACAAGGATAATATACGAGAACATAGTGGGAAAAATATGCAATGATGAATTAAGAAATAGCCGTTTCCGCTGGTACTCCTGAATATAATTGTTAAGAAAAGAACTGGCTGAATGATAAAAGCTTTATGCCGAAACAAGAAAACCTTTTTTGACATGGACCCTACAAGAAGTAATATAGTAGACGAAAGAATATGAAATTAGAATTAATTCACGAAAAATATAACTGTACTGCCCTCTTCCTCGCTGGGCGGTACTCACAGAATCATGGAAATGATAATAATTTCACTATACCACTTTATGATGCCGCAACCTCACTCTTTGACATTCCGGCAGAGACAGTTCCCATCGTCCCGATCGTACCTTGTTCATTCCCATAATCGATTACTCGGTCAATATTCAATACACTACAATAACTTTAAGGGATTCCAGGAGAAAATAAAAAAGAAAAGTGGCGGAATATATAAAAAGAAATAAAATAGGAAAATAAAGAAAAGTAAAACAAAATGAATAACGGGAGAAGAAGTATACTCAAGAAAACGCTAATTTGATTCATAAATGACCAAAATTGAAGAAAGAAGAAGATATCTTTCAGGATTCCGTGATATTTCTCTTTTCAAAATTGAGGAGTAATGTATCTACATCAACAAAAAAATGCTTCAATAATTAAGGCCTTCAAGAACATTGATATCTACATAGTATTATGTGAGTCGCCGCATGGGCGTGTGCCAAGAAGTGTTAGGACACCAACCGTGTAACCATGTAATGGATAGAGCAAAGCGGCATCGGACGTGAAAAGTCCAAAGTATGTTCTTCAAATTTAATGTCTAATTGAAATATTATGGACATATAGTTCTATTCCAACAAAATAAAGCGCGAATTTCCACAGAGAAAAAATCATCCGCCTTGACCGGGATGATTTTTTCTCTGTGGAAATTCGCACATGTGTGCATTGCGGGTGACTCCGTAAAAGTGGAACTCCGTGGCTAGTCCCGGATAGCTTTAAATTTGTAAAATAAAGCGCGCTGAAGAGATGCCAAAATGCATTAAAATGAGAACTGTGAGAATATCTACGTCAAAAAACTGCCACTGAGTGGCAATGTCATTAAGTTAGTCTACAATGTACGTTGCTGCAGCACACATGGATGCCTAGATAGATAAGTTAGAGGGAATGATACCCAAATCAATTTTTTTATGTTTTGGAATTCAGAAAGGAAATGCAAAACACCCTAAAATAAGTAGGTTGAAATTAAAAGTGTTCCATGATGTGATAGACGCTTGAAACAAATAGTTATTTAGGGCATGCGCGGCAAAATATCCCGGCAATATTCCTTGCCAGAAGAAAAAGTAAGGATAAGTGTATCACGGAATGTCAGGGTTCTAAATAAATGATCAGGGTGTTATATAAGGCGCTCGTCGAGGTGGATAGGTCGGGATTATGATGGACGTTCCCCGACGTCACGAAAACAAACGGTTGAGTCCAAACTTTCCGTTGTTTTCCCGTCAAGAATTTTATTAGGAATGACGGGAGTAATATTAAGAATCCGTGCCTGTTATTGACAGCTTATGAAAACAGAGTACCAAACTTTTGCGAAGCAACGGCTTATCGTCATATTTCACAACGAAAATACCGCATTCGCAAATATACTAAAATTGAGACCTTCTACATAGATTATCCATATGTTGCATTCGGTCCAGGCCGAATTTTTCTCATGGCAATTTCTTCAAAAAATTCACCCGCCATGTTTGAATTTCATATTTCGCTGTCAAGGTAAAAACGTACAATTGACTATCAGGTTATGAAAAGCTGTAGATACTGTAATAAACATCTGTTATCTGATTGTTTGTTATTGACGCAGACTGTCGGAAAAGATTGACTTTGATATGGTTTGCTCCCCGTCAATTTCTACAATAAACCTTCTATTCAAAAGAAAGAGGCATCCTTTAGCAATAGCAACATTAATCTTATAGACAAAATAGTTTGAGCCACTCTATTTCAAGCGACCATTTTTCCCAATTTCCACTTTCTAATCACTCGCTAATTGCAACCAAATTGTGTCATGTGTCACAACATGGGAGATAAGTTGTTAAAAGATGGTAAGAGACTTCTCTAGTATTAATATGACAATGACTTCAGCCTAGAATATCAGCGCAAAAATCCACTAGATTATCTCTCATTCTTTTAGGTTCTTCTCCATGATTACTTAAACACACTTGTAGCTTCGACGAAAATAGAAATAAAGCATTTTACACATATTTTATCTACAAGGCAAACATATAAAATGATATGCAAAAAGATATACGATATTAATTAAATTTTAATATCAAATTATTTATCAGAGATTTGTTTTTCATTTCCAGGAGGACTGGGTATCTGAAATCTATCATCTAGATCTATATCAACTATTACCCTGCAAGCCACCACAAGGATGTTTGGCAGGGGGTGACTTATTACCAACATGAATTTAAGGGAAGAAATTCACTTTCACCAACAAACACCACACTATAGGCTCACCACAAATGCTACAGAAACTACTAAAATTATCTGTAATGTAACTATAAAAATAGGATAGTCATGAAGGGAACGTGCAAATCATGGTGTTAGCACTACTCGGCAGATTTCAAAACATGCATCAGGTGGCATATGATGCTTGAAAACGTCCCTAAATTATTAATTTTAGTCCGTCCGAGATGATGTGTGATTCAAGTCTAGGCCACGTCAAACGGCATATGGTGTACGCAACGGTATCTGGCGAGATGTTGTGGAACATGATTTCAGTAAATTAAAGGAGTTATAGTAATGTCCACATGGTCCACAATGGTTCAAATTGTAACCATGTGGGCAATTGGTGCATGATTATTCTTTTCTCTTCCATTTGACTACAGCCGTCAACAGTATAATGTCAGTAGGGTAGATTTCACATTCTTACTTATGGATTCTTTGTTTGCTTCCAAGGGTCTACTTTACTTACGCTTGTTGAGTAAGGAACATCTCTAAAGGTCTTTTGCCATTGCGTAATTTTTCAATTTCTTTCTTTGGAAAGCCAACAAATTTTTAAATATTAACCTATGATGGGCCCAAAGGGGCGGGAGGAAGGGGATATTAAGACACCAGCCATTAAAAAAGAAGGAAATATTGCAAAGGAACCGGAAAAGGATGTTATTTTTCTCTCGTGAGACAGAACTCTCAGTTGGAGTACGCCGCTAGTATATGGAACCCTTTCGAAGTAGGACTAGTTTCAGGTATAGTCCGAATACAGCGGAGAGCAGCAAGATTTGTGAAAAAATGTTATGATAAGCATGGTAATGTTACTGAATTGTAGATGGATTAAGGATGATAATCTCTAGTTTATTTTTTTCTTTTTTTTATTTTTTTTTTTTAATTTTATTTATTAGTAAATTCAGACTTGGCTTTGTGGAGCCTCTCCACATCGTACATCAAAATATTCAAGAAATGGTCCACTAAATAGATTTATTCTTTACTACCCGGGTTGTGTCACATAATGATCAGATCGAAGGGAAAATATTGATTAAATCTTTCACAAAAGTTTAATGTAGACTAAACGCGGTCATTCCTGGGATCTCGTTCTTTCTGGAGGACAACGATGGACGAAAGCAACTTCAAATGCTTTTACACCACCATCATTCTCTTGAAATTCAAATTCACGGCTGTTTTGAGGAAGCGATTCCATGTATCAAGGTTCACTTCAGATGCATTTTCCTCTTGTTAAGGTTTTCCATAAGAAAGAACACATACGGAAGAAGAAGTGTGGGAGACGGTATGAAGGATTTGTTGTTTGTTGGGTCATATAAAAAAATCATAAGTTTTCCTTACGCAAAATTGTAAATAGGTAACCCCTACTAATATTTAAAAATGTTATGAAGTCTGTCTTTCTTTCTGTCCGTCTGTCTGCTGCTCCATCACGCAAAAACTACTGAATCGACTGAGCTGAAATTTGGCATGTAGATAGGAAATATTTTTGGTCGTACAAAAGGTTATTTTAAGACGCCCTCATCAGTGCCCCCTAAAGGCCCCTCTGGTGGTCCATGCTAAGCATTGGGTTCGGCGCAGTGGTTTCATGTTTTGCTATTTAAGAACGGATCCTTTGTGGGAATCGTTCCATTTTGCTCGTTCACCGTTCCTTTTTTATTGGCGGGCATGAATTTTTATTTTTATGTTCTTGGTGTTTAAAAATTTAATAAAATATAGATATACATAGTATACCGTAATGACGGTGTTTAAGAATTTTTGATGAAATAAAAGATGGAAGGTGATTTTACCACCTATTTACATGTTTTCGTGAATAGGTTTCATTTATTTTTAGAAAAATATACTGTTATTTACTTCGCTAGCCAATTTTTTGGGTATTATAAAGAACATGCTATCTCTTAAAGATAGGATAGAGGACTGAAAGGACTGATGGACCGAAAGGGTCGAGAACAGAAAGGACCGACTGTTCTAAAGGGCCGATAGGAACGATGGACCGCAAAGAACGAAAGACCGAAAGGACTGACGGACCGAAAGAAACAAACGACCGAAAGGAACCAATGACCGAAAGGAACGATAGACCGAAATGAACGAAACACTGATAAGACTGACGGACCAAAAGGGACGATGGACGGAAAAGAACGAAATATCGAAAGGACTGACGGACGGAAAGGAACAAAGGACCTAAAGGACCGACGGATCGAAGGGACGAACGGGCCGAATGGAACGAAGGACCAAAATGAACGAAAGACCGATAGGGCTGACGGACCGAAAGGAACGATAGACCGAAATGAACGAAACACCGATAAGACTGACGGACCAAAAGGGACGATGGACGGAAAAGAACGAAATATCGAAAGGGCTGACGGACGGAAAGGAACAAAGGACCTAAAGGACCGACGGATCGAAGGGACCGACGGGCCGAATGGAACGAAGGACCAAAATGAACGAAAGACCGATAGGGCTGACGGACCGAAAGGAACGATAGACCGAAATGAACGAAACACCGATAAGACTGACGGACCAAAAGGGACGATGGACGGAAAAGAACGAAATATCGAAAGGGCTGACGGACGGAAAGGAACAAAGGACCTAAAGGACCGACGGATCGAAGGGACCGACGGGCCGAATGGAACGAAGGACCAAAATGAACGAAAGACCGATAGGGCTGACGGACCGAAAGGAACGATAGACCGAAAAGAACGAAGGGCCAAAAGGAACGGTCGTTTCATTGAAGTCGGTCCTCGGTCCTCCCGTTCAACCCACGGACCCCTTTCGCGAACGAACGACCCACCTCTACTACAGAGCCCACCTAGTTTATTCCACTTTCTCACACACTCTCTCCCAGAGAAGATCACCTCGGAGCTTAAGGTTTGGACTCTTTCAGTCGACTACTCCGCAGTCAATGCAATGCAAACCTTAAATCGTTCCTTCTCCCTCTCCCTCCGCCCATCGTCCCCCATTCGCGCCTAATCCACTCTAAAGGTCTCCTCCCACTTACCCCTCATCGCAACCCTTCACCCACTTTGGTGCTGCGCCCGACACCTCTTTCCTTATGTCTCACCCTATCATCGAAGTCTTATTCCGCCTGTGTCCCTGAGCCTCGGAATAAGAAACAGGTTTTTATCACCAGTTTAACCGGTCTTAACAACTTTTATCATTGAAACTATAAGATATAGTACTTTGAAACTACTCATTAAATTGTGGTTGACGACTTTCACCATATGTATTCAACTTAGAAGAAAACTGATTATGGTTGATTATTATCCAAGGAGGGTTCATTTTAAATTATTTCATTATCATAAAAATTTGTCTCTATTTAATGACTGCCTAGCGGGCATACATATATATATTATCAGGGTAATTTAATGATGAAATTTTTTTAATGTAAATCTTGCGACTAAAAAAATTAGCAATACCATGAGAAAAGCGTCAAATATACTTAAATATAAATAATGGCAAGTTTTTAATTTTGATTATCGAGAGCTGTAGGTTTCACAACCCTCTCGACACATTTGAACAAAATTTACTCATTCATTGGGGTCTAAAAGGTATCATATGTCACATAAGAGTCTCAGGGTCCCCGAGTGAGTCCTTTTTAGATAAAACATACTCCCATGAGAAAAGATCAGATTCCATGCATATGTTTATTTGTAGCTCTTAAAAGCTATTTGAACTATTGACTTGGAATTTCAAGAAACGGATGAATAAAAGAACACATTCATTCATTCTAGCATTACCTTTCCGTAAGAGGTTCGTCATCTCTATGGCTAGTCTTAGACTCAAAAATCATAATTATTTTCAATACTTCAGCAAAAGAAATTTTTACTCAATTTAAAAACACGCCTAGGATTGAAATAGGAACTTTTGTTACGCCCAAACGGCTTAGGTGAAGTACTCCGGGGAACAGGATAACAGCAAGGATTAGGAGAATTTTCGGGCTACCGTAGTGATTAAAGGGGAAAATATTTTAGAATCTATTCTCTCAATCTTCAAGTTGGAATAATGACTACTGCAAGGCATACGCATTTTGTATGTAAATATGAAACCCTACCATTAGTATTTTTTTCTCTGCCTTTTCAAGTTCAATAAGCAATTTCTTACTTTACTCAGATATCACTAATTCTATATTATGTATACCACGTTTGTCTTGTTGGCTCAAGATGTTTAATGACCTTCGTAGCCAAAAATAAAATACCGTTACCACTACTATCCGACCCTGGGGAAAGGATTTTAGCGAGTATACCCTGCTTTCGTTTACGTTCACCGAATTGTGAGGATTATCGGGGTCATTCACATCCAGTCTCCGCCCCTACCTTTGCACGGCCCATTTCCTTTTATGCTAGGGTTCCAGGGTACACGGGCTCCAGGGTTCAGATCTTTACGCTTCTCCGCTTCCCTCGGGAGCCTCTTAAGTCTGATCACCATCAAACAAGGAGTCTTCCTCTTTAGATGCCTCGCCATGATGCGATAGCTGAACCTCCCGAAAGAGAACTCGTGAGAATGAATTTTAAAGCGCATAAATTGATTTTTTTTTCCTTCCATACACGACGAGATCGCATTCTTCTTAGGGTAGGTAGACTCTCAACAGCGAGCGTCTCGGGGAAAATTCAACGTTTTGATTTTTCAAACTCTCTTCGCCTACGGAAAGCCGCTAGAGAATTCTTGAGCTTCCTCGCTAGCTGGTACAAGAGAAAATCTCATTAGCATGGCGCCTTATCTACGTTTTCTAAAGATATTTTAAGTGAATTGCTAGCGTAGATTTGGTAGTGAGAAAATAGGGAGACAGATAGCGGAGGGAACTGGTTTAATGTTTTTATATTTCCTGCATGCGATAAGAGACCATAATTACTTTCACGGAGACTTAATGAACAGATGGGTCAATACTTATTTGTAGTGTAGCTAAGTTCTTAACTCATTCTGTAATACTTGTTTTTGATCTGGTAAGCACTACTAACAGTATATCTCGTGTGTTTTCTGCACAACTCTTGTATCTCCGCGCATATTTGTAGTTGCAAAATACTTAAATCCCCGCAGATCCTACAGAATTGTTAGAATACCTCTACAGTAATAGGGCATGTTGGCTGAGCTGTATCTACAAACGTGCGTTTGCAGGTATATTTACAATTACAACAATTGTCGTATTTTGATTATATTTAGTTGCATTAGATGTTGAGCTCAATCAGTGCCACACGCTCTTGATGATACTAGCAGGGTATCATCTAGATGAATATGTAACTGAATTTGACAAAGGTAAGGCAATGAGAGGAGAAAAGTCATTTTCCAACAAGGTTTCGATATATTCAACAGCTATATATTCAGCGGTGCTTTTCAGAGTCGGTTTATTTATTTACACAACGGTCCTTTGCAAAGGTTTCGGGGGAGTAGATACGGAGATTAGGGAAATGAGATGCTTTCAAAAGCGTGTTAACCCGTGCTTACCCGATTCATACCTATTCTCTCAGGCAACGCACGAATTAGAGCTCACAGGAAGAGTGGGCCAATTGCGAGAAATTTTCCTTGTATTTAGTGGGTTTAGCTATACGCGGGTTGTTGTCGGATTCTGCATTTTATTTACGAGCGTGAGCTTCAAGAAGTTGTAAAAGCTAACACTTGAAAATAAAAAGAGTGCAATTTATCTACTTTTTCGCAATTGGGGAGACTTAATGTAATTAACCGATCAAGGTGAAATTCGTAGTTCTATGTAAAACAGGGTTTCTCAACCATTCCGCATTTGAAATTTCATCAGAGCTAAAGGGAGAATCGGAACCACCACTCAGTAAAATGCATTGTTCAGTGGACTGTGATACATCTCTTAAATTTTTGTTTCCTTATATTTATTCTTTGTCATGGAATTAAATTAATTAAATGCATATCATGCGCATTAAATGTGGATTGTTGAGGGTAGATCTAAAACCAAAATAGTCATTCCTTGCTGACCTGTCATAACTAAATAACTTCCATCATCAGGGCTGCGACCACTATATAGAACAGCAAAAGTATCAGCTACCAGTGAACATTCAGCTAAAATATATAATTCACCCCCCAGCACCACATTTGAAAGTTAAAAACACACCATAATTGTTGGTAAATTTTCTCGTCATGTGTGTTACCGAATGCATTCTGTTAACAGTTACTATGAATACCTACTTATTGTACAAGTATGAATATTGCCTCCTTGACAGTTACTTTCAGGTTGGTCTTACAGAGACCTTGAGAGTGTCTTTATATTTAATTTATAACAAAAGAGCATCACACTCCACATTTGGTAGTCGCCATAACATCTCATACTGTTTGTTGCTACTATTGGACGATGAAAATATAGCATAAATACACACATGACACTTACTGAATTCCACAACGAACCAAAAAGTTGCGATTTACACGTAACATGATATGAATAATGGATACTAATGGATACATGGATGAATAATGGATTTTTGGATACTGTCGCCCGAAAATACCGATATCTTGTACTAAAATATAGATGTCTGGTAATGTATCTGTACATATGCTATCTTATAATGTGTTAAAATAATGTATTTCATTAAAATACGGTGCGTAATTGCACTGTAACCTCAATGGATTAGAATTGTGAATCATTTGTCATCGATTTTTGCAGTGCAAAAGAAATGCTAATACGTGATAAGTCATGTATTCATTACTTTTTTTTTTAACCATTCGACAATGCGTTCAATACACGGAAGGCAGCCTCATTTCAGGTCTGAAACCTTTGAGGCTGACTAAACCTTAAGAAATATTTGAAAATAAGTTTGTACAAGTGAAGTTTCCTTTTTGGAGTAATATACATATAATCATTATATGAAAATGCAACAACTGTCCCAAATCTCACCCAAATAAAGACAATTTACTATGCAATCACAACTTCGAAATACTGCCATACAGTTAGAATATTTCCCTGTGTCCAGACATTAAATCGGACTTCAAAACAAAATTTTACAATTAAAAACGTGGGATTCAAAAGATGTTTGACTCTTGCAGCAAAGAAATATTCTTTCTGTCCCCTTTGTCCCCCCCGACCTGCTTTAGAATACGGTAGTATGATCTTGAATCCACACCATGTCACGTTAGAAAGGACACTTGAAAAAATACAGATGCGATTTGTGAAATGGCTGTGTTCTCTGGATAATGGTCCTGTCTATACAGCATTCGAATACCCCAATTTATGGAAATTTTTTACGCTCACTCCACTTGGAATCAGAAGAAGGGTTTCAGATGCAATCTTCCTGCGTAAAATTAAGATGAGTGATGTGGATTCCAGCCATCTACTTGGCTTAATCAACCTGAATGCGCCTCCAAGGAGGGCTAAGCACACTCCACTCTTCAGATGCCACTTTAGTCGGGTGGATGTCTGTAAATATGAACCGCTAACTACGATGATGCGCACGGCTAATGAATTTTTGAATAATTATAAAGATGATGATTTAATTTCTGACCCTTTAGTGTCCCTAAAAAAGAAAATGTTCGTATTTTTTAATAGAACCTATACAGTTGTTTTTCTTTTTCCTGATTGATTGATGTACGCATTTATTTATTTTATTGTATTTTTATTATAACACATATAATTGGGGTTACCTGTATGTGCTAAATAAATTATTATTATTATTAACGTACTTAAATTTGAAGGCCAAACCTGGATGGATTTCTATGTTCCGCCAAGCGAGCTCGTGAAGAAATCATTGAACTGAGCAAATAGGTTTTTTTAAACGCAGTTTTTACCCCAAGTCCACTAATTGCACTCTCCTCCATCTCGGGAAAAAAAAGCTGGGTTAAAAAAACTTGAATTGCTAGAATGACCGTGAACATAGATCATATCACGGAAAGGACGTAAAAATCATTGTTTGACCATAATTATCGCAACAAAAAGACATCAAAATCTCACTTGGGCGAGAGAAAAATATCATGTATACTTTCGCAATATATCTCTAGACTCATTGTTTACAGTGCATTTTATCTTCATCACAGGGAGTTGGATAATGTGCTATACCTTGAAGTTACCATTTATCAAGTTTTTTATAACTCTCCGCGTACACTGTCACGGGGATAAAACTCCGTCCAATCTTCCCGAAGATCAGATCATGCCGAACAAACTTAGAGTATCTGAAGCCCTGACGACATGCGGTCCGGTCAAAATTGTCCGAAATTTTTCCAGAGATAAATTAAATATTTCTGAAATACTTTTAAGATATTTATTATCCGTTTCAAAGAGGAACCTGAGCATTTATAGCCCATAATACACTAGAGAACAAACAGGATCGTGTGAAACAAACACTGATACCTGCGGCATGCTTCACGTTTGCGATTTAACGTCATGTCTCGCCTGACAACGATTAGCTTCAGCTGTAGGTTAGAAAATCCCCTGAGTCCCACCTTGGAAGCTGGTTGCTATTTTCCCAAGGAGCTAATCCCACATGAATGACTCGTTATGAACGACTTGCTGCGCGAGATGACGTTCATTTAAGTCTCACATACCCCCGTCCACCCACCCAAACACCGTAAAACGGACAACTTAAACACCGTTAATGAATTAATCTCTCGGAAAGACTTAAAAAGTCACTCGTGAGCGGAGGGACGAAGAACGTTCTTGAATAAACACCACCCTCGTGGGGAGGACACGCCCTCCCCTATCCAGACTCACCTCATCCCTCTCTCGCTATCTTATACAACCCTTGCTTTTCAAGCTCCCTTTTCGTCCCATTCGCTTTCGGCTCTTTTGCGATTACCACGGAAGCAAGCTGTCACTTGGCGAAAACATTTATGCAAGTCACCTCCCGCGGCGAGAGTGAGGGAGTTTGCGGAGGTGGTAAATATGAGGCGAGGGCGCTAAGAGCGAAGACTCCCCACCCATGAGTCTCCCGTGGCACAGCCCGTCTTAAACTCTCGTTGTGTCACTTTCGCCCGCAGGCGTCAAAACGCAGGCACGTAGAACACGACTCCCTGTGTCGTTAGGGGTCCACCCCATACGCTGCCCCCCCACCCCCCCGACCTATGGTGTCCCCACCGCTACCACCACTGAATGCCGCCAGAGGAGTGAAAAAAAAAATTCGCATTAAAACCTTTCCCTACCTACTGCGCCACCCACAGACATACACCCCCATCTTTCCGAGGAGTTTTCGCTAGTCTCTCATATTGGTACGACAGCAGCCCACAGTTTCTTTATCCGACGACCTTTACAGAGAGTGTATGGGGGGAGTTTTTAGGCATGAGGGTGGGCGGGTGCCGCGAAACTTTCCTTATAATGGGCTTGTATTTGGTCGCAGGGACGGATCCGTGTCATGATGCGTAGCATCGATTGCGAAGTGCGATGTGAATGCAGCAGGTATCGTATTTCGATACTGATCGTCGGGATATACGTCGATTGTAGAAGAGAGAATATGACGTCTTTAAGCAAATTAGGAATGGAAGTTTTTTTGCGAAAATATCATCCACCAAACTTGACTCAACCCGCAATTATTCCAAGACAAAAAAAATATGCACTGCTTTTTTGGAAAACTATTTCTGATTTGTCTCTATTAGTACATATTTAAACGTCAAGGCCATTCGACATATCCATGGGGTCTAATAAATTGTTGCTTCCGACGATTTTAAAGAGGATTCGACCAGCGTCTTTATGGATGACTCCTCTTTTGCTTACTCAACATAGTACAAATTTACCTATTGTAAATTCCAAAAAGAGTTAACTACCAGAACACACCGAAAAAGCATTAGATCTTCAGTTAAATTGGTTTCACGTATATGTAGCTATACATAAAAATATCACGTGAAGAGGGGTGTAATTCGCCAATGATAACATTGCACAAGCCAGATCTTTGGATAAATATATGGTTCAACATCATGCCTTGCGCGACGTATAAATGTATTCTTCTATATAATTATGAAGAATATTTTAGAAAAATTTCCACTAATAAATACATTTACCTTTGTTTATTATATATGTTTCCACGTAAGTATTCTTGGAGAAAATGCAGTAACATTGAAAACTAGATATCAATTGAAGTTTATTTTTGTATTTACTAATAAAAAACTCTTATTCAGTATTCAATCACAATGTGGATATTCCACACATTACCGCCGCAATCTTATGAATATTATATGATAGTCATGCGATTCATGACGCGAGCTAATCAGTAATATTTATTGCTCTATACGATATTACAATTTGAATATCGCTTTTATATCGAGCGCCGATAATTTGAATATCGATACCGGAATTTGAATATCGCTTACTTTCAGCCGTGGGTGGGCTAAGAGAACATGAGATAGGTGGTGAGCGGTGTTGTGGAGGCAAGAGGGGAGAGGTGGATTATGGGGAGGGAGAACATCATCTATCAGTGTCAGAGCTCCGGGTCCGCGCTGTGTTACTGTAATCCATTAGTATTAATGGAACACACGTACGGCCAACACCGAACGGCCTCACCCAACACTCCACGCCGGAAATCTCAGCACCGTTAAAACATCTTCCCCTTCCACACCAGGACAGCAGAAACTCAACCCGTTCCTCTAGTCTCGCTCGCACAACCCATAGGAATTTCCTCCTTCACAACAACAGCCTTCCCTCTACCACAGTACCGGCCATTGCCACAAAATCACCTTTTTTCCCATCCTTAGCCCTCGAGCTTTCGAGTGGCGCCTGTTGGACGCCATAAAATTTTATTTTACTATTTTTTGTAGCCATATTTGGGCTGTAAGCACTCTGCATCCAACTAAATTGCTATCTCAAATATTTTAAAAATTGTCCTCTGTTACCTATATTTTTATATTAACCAGTTGGCCACATGAAGGGGGAAGAAACCAAAAAGGAACGTGATCATGTACTATTTTTCTTCAATAGACTCCACGCGACATCATTTCTTCCAAATTCAAGACGACTTATTTTACTTGTATAAAATATATCGGCCATATCCTTATACAGTTCCTGCTAAGATAATGTAAAGCTTTTTAGATCAAGCAGAAGGTTTATGTAATACGTTTTTGATGCATACTATGAGTAGGTATATTGTATCAACTACAAAAATATAAAAACTATTTTAAACGTATATTGAGTAAAAGCAGGATGCTTTTACTTCCAATAAAGTATGTAGAGAATCACACTGTTTATCAATATCAAAGTCTGTACTCACCTAAGTTGAGATTATAAACATTGTTAAAACTATTTTTTGAAAATATTTAAGTATTTATTAATAGTTTGCCGGACGCCACGTGAGTACGGGTATTCCAAGTGACGAGGAATAACCACAGATTCAACAATTACCCAACATGAAAATATACTATCGATGTTATTTTTACCCAGCGCTACCTCTTGAAGTGGGCAAAGCGATAACATAACACTGATACATAAAAAATATCGTAAAAACGGAATTCATGTTGGACTTTTCCCAGTCTAAAATAATAATAGTAGGATAAATGAATGGGAACAAATAAAAAAGAATACGTTAGACGTGTTATGAAGGGCGTAAAAGTCATTAAATACATATGAATGATACGATCAGTTAGCAGGGAAGGGGAGTGAAGAGTTGCGCTAATACATTCTCCGAATTGATGAAACACACAGGTTTGAACAAAAACATTGTTCAGGTCCCGGTATAGGACCCGGTTATTCCTAAGAGCCGATGATACCATACGGTATACCGCATACTATACAGGTATTACGCTAGCTTGGTATTTAGCAATCGTTTAAATGATGTCAAATATAATGTTGCTGCGGTAAATAGCGTAACATACCACTTAAGATAGGTTCTTGAGGTGAGTGGATTTTAAAGCTCAGAGGACTCTTTCCCTTCATATAATGCCGGCTCCAGCCTCCACTTCTGCAAGAAAAAGCTAACCTTCACTCATTATCACTTTACACTACACTGCTCAATGTTTGGAGGAAAAATAATGAAATTAACGAAGCCGCCTATCTTTAACAAAAGAAGTTCTTAGACATAAAAAAGGGAAAAACCATTGTGCTCCAGAGCGCTCAAAGATGCCTTTTCTTCCACCGCCTCACTCCCACACTTTCCCCGGCCCCATTAAGGGCGGTCAACCAGCTCCCCCGACGAGGAAGGAACTAGCGTGAACGCGGAACTTAAAAAAATAACGTTCTAAATTTTTTTGGCTCACGGCAAGAAAGAAAAATTGGTTTCGAAAAGAGAACAGCAAGCCGCAAGGCGGATAGGTGAGGGTGTGAGACTGCAGAGGTGAGGTTATGGAAGGGTGTGGGAGAGGCCGAAGATTCAGCTAAGATCGTAAAAATCGCTACCGAGGTGTTTTTCTCCCCATAAGGACGCCGTGATGACGCGTGGGAAGAACGTAAAGACGGGAGGAAAAAAACTAGCATGTATATTCAAAGGCGGGTCTCTGGAATACTCAGGAAGACGTGCCTAAAAAAATGGAGACACTGCTGATGAGGAGGGTGAAAGAGGATATAGCTTCTTTACCCGGTGGGGAGGAGTGGATGAAAAACAAGAGGAGGCATCACGCACTCGTGCATGAAGAGGTTGATATCGGGGCGAAAGGTTCTCGCGGAGTGGGAGTGGGGCAACGCCCCTTATAGCCCCGAACGCGAGGCTATGCGAGGTAACACCTCTCGCGCTATTCATGTCCTCGTGTCGACGAACAAGACTCTGTGTGCAGTCACCTCGTAGCGCGAGGACATGAGCAAGTTGTATGAGCACTTCGGGAGGGTGGTAATGGAATTTGAGCATTGTACGACGGGATAAACATACACGATAAATGTCGCAAAAGTGTTCATACTCCGAGTTCGCGATGGGAAATCTCGTTTCTTCGCGTTCTGCAGGGTATTACAAGCCATACAATTTCACGATGATGAAATCAAATTCACTGAGAATCGCTCTAGAAAATGCAAATAATATAAATATCTGGGGTACATACAAAACTTCTGGTACATATTTATGACTTTCATACTTATACCTTTTTCAGTGTAGGTAGTTGCCCGAATATGGTGTTCCTTCAAAGAAATCACTTTGAACAACGCCGCAACCAGGTTCTTAAATCAACTAATCAATTTTAACGCCAATTTATCGACACTTAAGATATATTTAACAAAAATGAGCTTATGAAACTCCCTTTATAGTATGGTAAGGACATTTGGAGAAATGGGATGAGTCCAAAGGCTAACATTGGGGAGAGAGATTTGTTCTGAATTTTGGTATTTGAAGGAGAGATTGAATGAAAATAAAGATAGCAAATTTCAGGGTCATGTGGTACGTATACGGAAAATATAAATGTTATTTGGAGTAGGGGAAATGGAGCATGAAAGATTCAAACATTGTTCTATCATCGGACCTTAACATAGTTCATTCGCGTTACCAGGCGTGGGGGCTAGAATTAAATCTTAGTAAATGAACCACAGTACACTTCTGGAGAAAGTCATCACACAAATGTCATACCTAAACTGTTGGTTGAGTATAAATAAAGCTTTCAGATAAAGTAAAATATCTTGGTATTACCATAACTTCAAACGTATCATCGGAAATACACATACAAAACGCATTCGGCACAGCATTAATAAAATAGGATTTGTCAAGCGTATAATACGAAGGTCCTAGTATAAAAAAGTAAAAGAGAGGTGTTATTTCGCTCTGATTAGGTCCCAACTCGCTGGGAGCTTTTGCGACCCTGGACAAAAAGATTTATTTAAAAAAATGAATTAATTATAAAAGAAAGCCGCGCACTTAGTTACAAACTGCTACAAGGGAAATTATAGTGTTTCACAGCTTATAGAGAGATTAGGTTGGGAGTCATTAAAGTCCCGGAGGATACGCGCTTGTCTAAGTTTTTTGAGAAAATCAGAATAGGTTTGTTTCACAAGGGGAATGTCAGATAGCCGAGTCTCAGATTTTATTCAAACTTAGTAGTTGTACAGACCGCTATATGTGGTTCATGATTAACCCCACATATAGGGTTATATAACCAATAGTTTAAACAAAAAAGGCCTTTAAAAATTTCAAAATACCCTTCAGACGGGCCACCCAAATAACTGACAAGCTGGATGGGTCGCTGACGTGCTCGTCTCCGGTCTAGAGACACGGGTTCGATCCCAATACGGGGTATGTTTCTTCCGCTATTTTTTGAGTTTTTCTTTAACGGCATCCTACAATGCGCTCAATAGTTTTATATTTTTATTCGAAATATTATTTTTGCGCGAGGCAAATTTTTCATTTACATACACGACGTCAGGGTTATTCTCTTTTTTCGGTTGAAGGCTGCCTTCTAATTATGTCACTTCCTTTTCATTTCACTACGTATTTTCATTATTCCTTCATGCACATGAGTTCTATTTTATATAATTATTTTATAATATTGTCTTCATATTTTTAAAATTCAAGCATAATTCTTAACCCCTGTATTGGGATCGAACCCGAGTCTCTAGACCAGAGACGAGCACGTCAGCCACCCGTCAAACTGGTCAGTTATGTGGGTGGCCCGTCTGAAGGGAATTTTGAAATTTTTAAAGGCCTTTTTTGTTTAAACTATTGGTTATATAACCCTATATGTGGGGTTATTCATGAACCACATATAGCGGTCTGTACAACTACACTACAACTAAGTTTGAATAAAATCTGAGACTCGGCTATCTGACACTCCCCTTGTCAGAGTGACATAGAGAATATTATTTTGACGCAATACTATATGTCTAGGTCTGAAGCGATAAAATAAGAGAGATACATTGCCGTAAGATAGGTACAAAAATTCATTTTTTCCACGAACAATAAGTGATCATAATCAAAACTGAGCTCCACTTAATTCGGTTAGATTATACGCGTCGCCATTTCAGCTTGAAAAACATTATCCCTTACATTATTACACGTCTGGAGTCCTAACGAGTTTCCCTACCACACGGCCATGCGGCGGATTGCATATACACGCAGATAATTCTCATTCCATGCACCACTTTTTGACTTTCTTTACACCCACTTTCAACTTCTTACACGCCCTCTTTTCCCATTTACTTAAAATTCCTATTCTGATGAGCATCTTCCGCCACAATTGTATAGGACATTCTCGATCTACCCTTTTCCTTACATCTTTCACTCTTTTCTCACAAATCTGTGGCACTATACTTATACAATCATCGTTTTTAAAACGTGCATACAAGCAAATAATTTTCCTGTCATATGGCTATGAAAAATATTATGATATTATTGCCAACTATACCGAGGATTTTCCGAAGGACGTACTTTATGCATATGTATGTAGCCTTTTTAAAAAGTACCCGTAAGTTAGCGATCTAGAATATTGAGGAATAACGAAAATATACACTCGATTCTCGCTTCGCGTAGATTAACTATTATATCCCATATAAGGTCATATATCGCAGGAGACATATTGCAGTCACGCATACAGAGGGCATACACTGTTTGTTGCCGCGTGTTTAGAGATGTCTTTGGGACAAAGGAGCAAGCTCAAAGAGGACATCTGCTCCGTATATTGGGAAGCTGTCAGCCATTTTGCACCCCATTCCACAGTAAACGATAGGAGACTGACTTTCGCACCTCTATGGCAATATCTATGTTCCGGTTATGAACGACACAATTCATCCTTAGTAAGACGGTTTTGAGTGCAAGAAGATATTATCCAGCACATAGGAATAGTACAATCTTGATTTCAGTATAAAGAATGAGGTAAAAAATAAAAGGAAGACTGGAGTGACGTAAAATGAATAGAGTTTACATCCTTATGTAAACTTTAGGAAAAAGGACAACCCACACATTTAAAAAGAGCTCTGTGCTGAGCGGCTTGCATTATTAGAACTAGTGTAATTAATAAGCCACTCTATTTGGACAAAAGGGAGCATTTGCAACGACATTTTAGGTCAATGTAAGATGAACATGAATTCGAGAATATCTTCAAAAATAATTTTGGCTTCCCTAGCCACTTAAAAAAATAATTATGGAAAATAAGGTAGACAGTTGTACAGAGAGCTGAGTTGATAAAACCAATAACACTTAAGGTAAACAAACCCAATAGGGAATTGAAAATATAATGCGATATTACTATCCACTTACCAAATGTCTGCTGTTCCCTAAGTAGACTGGAAAGCGGCCGTAAGATACTCTCTGTCCCCAATCAGTTATCTGAAATTCGAAGGGAAAAAATTAATATTCTTCCAGCTTTATTAATTAATTCTCAATATTTTAAACAATATCGCGCATTTAAAATGCATAACAGTGGACAATGTTTCCTTAATGTCCTCTCGTATTTGAAATTTTGTTCTAATTATTTGGTAGCCATTACAAGGAGTCACACCAATTGCACATAGTGAAATCATTTAGAATACTTACGAGCCGTAATTTATTTATGAAATATATATAAAGGCTAGGGCTCAATAGAAAATACAATGCCCAGTCATTTGATCGAGGAATCTGGATTTAATGTGTTGCGAGACGTTTGTATTCAAATGGAATTTTTCCGACAGTGTTTGAGGTACTGCATCACACTGACCTTGTCATGATATAGTCGTTTCCCTATAATTATATTTTAGGTCTACCAAGTTACCAATAAAATCATTTCTGAGGAATAGAACATTCAAGATGTTCCTTTCATATATAGGTTTCCTCTTTATCAGGTCATAAGTCCTTCATAGGGTGCCAATACATTAAACAAATTTACATTTTGTCATTCAAGCTTTCGAAAAAAAATCAGGAAGGCACACTCGACAGGATTCGAAGACCGGTCGTACACCTCTTTCTAATATCATAATTTTTATTTTTATTTTATTTTTTAATTTATCTTCACTATCTCGAATACAGCACAATTTACGACCCTCTGGTTAGCAGGCGAGGACTTTACCCCGCCACCACCGGGGCCGACAAACTTTCCACCAATTTTGCGTTTAGTGAATTCAATAAAATCTATGCATTATCCAGTAAGCCACAAGTAAAAAAATTAAGACAACACGAAAAAGGAAGTAAAAAAGGAATTCAATCTGTTAATTGCGTAACCTAATATTAGTGTATTAATTATAATGAGACGCGTTTCAAGAAAATTTTATAAACGTATACTTTTGATTATTGATGAAAACATAGAATGGATGAAAACATAAGCCGAGTATAGTATGATAGAGAACTATCTCAGCTGTAAAAAATAAATCGGCAAAATTTCCTGGATCCTCAATAAGTTTTATTCGCCGGAAATAGAAGTGTGACCTATAGGTGAAGATGGAATATTTTTCACTTACCACGAAGGATATTTTATTTAAGGAGATATTTAAGCTCGCCAAAACCCCATCTCATTTTTTCGTCTGAAACTACGGCAAAACTTCATGTATAAAGTCTAAAGGATAAAATCTTAGAAGAGTTTTAAAACGTCCAATCGAGAATTGAGTAAGTTTCCAAGTACTTTGAACGGATGGAATTCGTCGAGAAAAAAACCACCCGCATTGATCGCTATCCCCAATTACCAGTCGTTACATCTCCGGGATATCCAAATACGATCAACACAGTTCTCCATAGCCGACAGAAATGCAGAATTTTACCGGGCATAGAATCCGAAAAATCCTTACTTACAGTATACGTCGTGAATGCATGAGGTCTTTCTTCAAGAGCTACACATCTTTTCCTAGTAAGATCCCGCTGAGATTTCCCTAACATTTATGATGTTTGGTCGTGTACCTCCAACTGTAATAGCAAAGTGTAGCTGGAGTTAACAATACAATATGTAAGCAGAGTAGCAGCGTGACTAACAAGCACATTCAACCCATAATTAGGAGATCCGGATTCGAATCCCAATGAAGTCAATTAATGTATTGCATTGGGAACCAAACCTTTTGGAGCGTATGTTTCCTTTTTTGTGCGCAACTGCCCACTATATCATTTTTCGTATTTTGCAGCTATCTAAATATCGTCAAAAGTCGTCGAAACTTCCAATTCAAGGACCTAAAAAACACAACTCCACGGCATTCAGCGACCTCATCTCGCATCCGAACTCAAGCGATATCGCAAATATGCGCTTTGTAAACGCTCGACAGCTGAGATTTCTTTCTTGTCTTGCATCGGGCTCTGTGCGAGGCGGGCGTCCTTTTTAACCGGTGGAAGATGGTTCCAGGGCGCAAAGTGACAAAGGGTCCGACGTGACGACGAACACTGGAATCTAGGCCATCAACTTCCGGCCGGCTCCTTGCTCCTCGAAAACGTGCCGTTTTTTCCTTACCGAGATGAGAGGAGGAGAGAGGCTGCGTCATCGCATACGCCGAAAATCTTCGCGGGACCACGGTTCCCTTGGCCAGTGATGGCGACGGCCGACTTGAATACATGAATACATTGGGTACGCGAGGGAGAGACGTCCCGCCATTTTATATGTATTTTTTATTGAACCTAGCGAACAGGCGCGGGGAATAGAGGTTTGGGGGTAACACGCCTGGAGAGGAGGGGATAACGATGGTGGTGTGAGATATGCAAGAAGGATGGGATGCTCGAGGGACTGATAGCCTAAGGGGTAAAAGTGTGAGAGAATCTACTATGCACATGACGATGCTGTCAAAGTGGTAATACCCCGACTGCGAGACTTAAACTTGCATCCAGAGTAGAATTTGACAAATGTTATGTTACGCGTTAGTCTTTTATATAATTGAACATGAAAATAGATACACAATATTACATAAGGTTACCAGTACTTTAAGCGGAATTATCAAGTTTATCACATACAATTATAACAAGGTATCCTCTATTAATTCTTGAGAAAATAACCAAGATTTTATATTTTTCAATACTGTATTAACATATTTGGATTAAACACATTTATTTGGCAATAGATTGTACACCTTAGGTCCAACATACATAAAACATCGTTTAAATAACGTTAGGTTTGTTTTAAGCAACAAAGTTCAAACAACGCTATCAGAACTTTATTTGATAATTCTTACTAAAATTCCAATTTAAGTTTTAGTAAAGACATATATATAGTTGACTAGGGCATTATTCATTTACTAACATGCATTTAACTTCAGTTGACGACAAGTGACGGCTAGAGTAAAACTATTTAGAGGCATGTAAAAGTTAAAAATCAATGGTGCACAATCAAAAATATTATTTATAAGTTGCTGTGTATATTTTAAGGAATGCAAACACGTTTTAAATAGTGTTTTGCAAAATCAAACAAGAAACAATTTACTCCGCCGGCCCCGGTGGCGGCGGGGTAAAGTCCCCGCCAGCTAAACTGAGCGTCGCGGGTTTGAGTCCCGCCTGGGTGGGTTTTTCACCACCCAGGGCATGGATGTACGTATGTCAAGTTCTGTTGGTCCGGTCCCTAGAAAATCTGATGACAGGCTTAGTAGCCTATCGGGATTCCAGGGACATACGGGCCAACAGAATCGTCCGGCAAATTAAAAAAAAAGATGACAACAAAGCAGTATCACACCCCTCAAACTTACAAAGGTAACCATTATCCAGCAGATCTGGAAATATCTGATATTTTTAATTTATACTTATAGATACCATCCAGTAAAAGTGATATTTCAATTAGTTTTGAATTGATACATTTTCCATTAATTGATACATGCAATAGAATTTGAAAATACTTCAAGCGATTACTGAGTGTCTTTCATGGAGTAAGGGCCGATTCATTTACAATAAATTAGTAGGTATTAACCGGAGATAGATTACAACCGACCGCTAAATACACATTTTAACGGACTTTCGTCAGGATATCTTGTCATAAAATTCATAATAATTTGGATTCACGAGGTTTTGGCTGTAGGAAACAGTTACCTGGAATCTAAGCCCCTTAAGCTTGACCATCATCAAAAGACGATGACGTATAATTGAACATAATATAATATATAATATAATATTTATTACTTATTTAAAGCAATTAGACATACATTAATCTTTACAACATTAGTAATATTAGGTAGCCTAAAAGGAGGTCCTGTACTAAGACTACCATCATTTGGTCAACAGTTACGCGTTAGTCTTTTATATAATTGAACATGAAATTAGATACACAATATTACATGACGTTGTCAGTACTTTAAGCGGAATTATCAAGTTTATCACAT
This sequence comes from Ceriagrion tenellum, assembly GCA_963169105.1. Classification (NCBI taxonomy): domain Eukaryota; kingdom Metazoa; phylum Arthropoda; class Insecta; order Odonata; family Coenagrionidae; genus Ceriagrion; species Ceriagrion tenellum. The sequence goes on from OY720640.1 coordinate 51,862,914, forward strand.
ACAATTATAACAAGGTATCCTCTATTATTTCTTGAGAAAATAACCAAGATTGTATATTTTTCAATACTGTTTTAACATATTTGGATTTAACACATTCATTTGGCAATAGATTTTAGGTCCAATTATAGGTCCTATATATAACTTTATAAAATAAACATTAGGTCCAACATACATAAAACATCGTTTAAATAACGTTAGGTTTGTTTTAAGCAAGGGTACACGAGATTTTCGACATGCGTGTATTCATCATGATAATTAATCTGAAAAATGCATATTTTTCTGACAAACAGGTAAGTTTCATCGTGAAGTAGCAAACAATGGCTGGCAAACTTTAAATGAGCGATAAGGCTCCCAACAAATGTGCATTTGTTGATCATATGTCAGAGTTAAAACATTTTTATGCGAAAAGTTGGCTCATACAAAGAGATGTTTAAGTTCTCTGAGTGAAAAATATCTTCCACCATTTCCTCCTACCAATTAATCAAAACTGCGGTGGTAAGCAAGGTTGTAGCTAAGACCAATAATCATTTACTTGGATATTACAGTGGTAAATAAGTCGGAAAAATGAAAATTGTGTTCATTCATCACAATAAAAGTTGAGGGAACTAGCTTAGAATGAATTCAAAGATGTCAATAATAAAATGTTTGTAATATTTCCCACGAGGATTTAATACTCATTCTACGATAATAGATGGCAAAATTCAATATTTTCCAAATTGAATAAATTCTACTTGTTCTTTACATTTATCAGATGTAAATCATGAGGCGAGAACAATTTAAATGGCAAAGGGTATCAAAGAATAGATGTAATTTTTGCACAGCCATATTTTTATTTGCACAATAGTAAAACCGCGGTAAGTAAATAACAAATATGTTGACACGCATATTTTAGGAAGGAAAATTTGCGATGCAAATAGTGAAGAAGTCGTAAAATATAAGCTATGCTAACCTATGAAATGATACCAAATTCCTGAAAGGCGAAGTGGGCTAGAGACATAGAATAAAACGCAAAGGATTGCCTTCCATTCACACTTTCACTCGCTATTCATTTATCTTAGAACTTGCACCAATGGCATCTGACGTCAACTGATTAACAATTTAAAATGCATAGATAATCGTATTGATGTACGTCATTTTTTGTTAGTTTCAAGAAATCGATCAAAAATTAATAATAAAGATTTAAATTACTTTCTGAAAATTATCTTACCTTTTTAAATCATTTGAAAAAATGAATTCATTGACAATGAACACTTCGGATGTGAAGATCAGTAAGTTAAGATGATGCCATTCATTTTCGCACGAGTGCGGTGAAATGCAGTCAAGTGTTATGAAATGGGCTTACACTTCAGGTGATGATGATGCGGCACGTCAAAACCCGCGTCGTTTTAAATAAAATTGATATGGAATAACAAAATTACTTCATTTACAATGTATAGTAAATTTCCTGAGGTCACGCCTGTCACGAAAAATAAGTATTTTACGAATTATATTTATTTTATTAGTATTTAGTACTTGAGAGCTTCCTCTATTACAGACTATGTTAAAAAAGAGCCACGCATTTACGCAGCCTGGAAAATACGCATCGTTGTTAGCACATGATCAGTGCAATATGAGACAAGCTCGAAAATCGATGCTCAAAACTGAACTTCGCTAGGCCCTTTTATGGAAAGCAGCGAAAAGAGGGGAAAGCGAGAAGTATTATCGGGTTATGAAAACGAAGGGTAATGGTCTGAGAAGAGACGACTCTGAGGGGGAAATGAAATATATTTTATTATGCATTATTTGTTACTTTTTCACATTTTTTTTCTCCCGGGTACTAATGGCTTCTGTGTTCCTGTGCGAATTTTTTTACCGGGGTGTGGGGAGCCTGGAACCTTCAAGTGTCGGAATGGTATCTCCAGTACCAATACCATGGCACAAACCTCTCCTACTCCCACCCTCCTATCATTAAAGATAACCATTTCAAACATCTCTCCCTGCAATTTTCACAAACCATTCTTTCTTTATCTATCATTCTTTAATCTTCCAACTCCCGAACCTCGTTCTCATTGACGCCAGCGCTGAAATTTATAGCAATTTTATGTCAGTACTCCTCGGTACTTAATATGCCATTAGGAATTTGAGAGGTTCTCTCGGAAAGGTGGAAGTCAATATAAAGAGAGAGTGTAAATTTGATATATGCGCGTCCGGATAAAAAAGAATTAAACGAAATTAAAACAGAATTTATTTTCTGCATAATTTATGCACATAATCAATTCTGCGGTAGGCTCGCGGAAGACAAGCATCGTGGAGCGAGAAGAAAAACCCCTAAGAGGCAAAGAAAAGAGCGTGGACGATTTTAACACGTAAAAGACGTCACCGAAAACTTTATCCTGGATGCTCTACACGCATCATCTTGTTATCAGGGTGAAAATTCAAAATCCTACACATCGTTGAATTTCGAAACAGTACTAATCGGAATACTTACTACGCATTTATATGCAAAGGTCGCTTCACATGTTGCAAAATAATTAACTATAGAATGTACAAGAAAATGAATAAAATATTACAAGTTTTTATTACCCGTTAGATCATTTATACAATTGTCCGCAATCTATCATAGTAAAATTTGCAAGGTGTAATTTTTCTCATGAAAGATTTCATGCATTCTGCAGCACAATATAATGGGCTATTTGTGGTGGCCTCAACAAATGTCGATGTCACACCACAGCAACATTCACATCATTCAAATTATTATTTACAAGTAATTAGGTTAGATGGTTTCAGGCGTGAATTCGTAAATGTGTCTGATGTGCAATGCAATAGCAAAACTTTGACCTTAATTAATAGCCACGCTTTATAAATGCCTGTCATCTGTTAACCATGATACAAAACTTTTAACACCCCTGTCTACGAGATCATTTAAACCATAAAACATTAATGAACACCATTATATCAGTCGATTGGGAAACGGTTTCTGTAAACCCTTTGATACAGGTCAAGTACTTAGACTATTATTATCTGTGATTGAATATTAAAGGGTAAGATAGATAAACCGCCAAAATCATTATCTATTATCATTAATTAATTCAATGGAACGAAAGAAGTCAAACCTCTATGCTGAAAAACGTATGTTTGTTTGACTTTTATTATAAGAACAAGTAAATTATAAAGAGTGAAATATATTTCATCTTGATTTGGCTAATGCTTACCACCGATCGGCAGATCATTAGCAGCCGATGATTAATTTTGTATTGGCAGTTGAAAACTCCTGCTAATCACCGGTTGAATTCGGAGATTAATAAGTACCAACGGAAACTGGGCAATGATAATACTAGTGAACGAGAGAAAGATGTAAGTTATAAGCTAATGAATTGCCTCAAGGGGATAAGAATGGAATAAAAAAATGGTACTTTAGAAGGGATAAAATGGAAGGCAAGGGAAACAAAAGTGAAAGATCTTTATTTGAGGAAATTGACAACATTAAGATGAATAACAGAGTGAGCAGAAAAAACCCGATATTAATCCGTTAAAGACTGTGCATACAGGGCAGAATGTGAGCGAGTAACCCATTTGGCCTTAAATCAGGCTTATTTAAGAAGCATGACCCTAAAGCTAGAGCAAGGAAGTCAGTGAAGTGCCTGACCCAAATATTATTAACTTTGCTTTGGGTTAAAACTTTTAACACTAACGTTAACGCTATTGCGTTAAAAAATCAAGCTTGTAATACAAAAAATAAATTATTTCTTTCAGTATATAAGGAATATGAAATTTAAAAATTGTTAACTGAGAAAAAGATATTCACGAAATCCTAAAACAAGTACAGAATTGCAGATACGAAAATATTTGCCTTTTGCTGTAGAGATCACTTTTATTGCACTGCAAAATGAAATGCAATAATCAAATTAATTGATTGTGGCATTACGTTGTTGAACAACAAGAATGAATAATTCATAATAAAAACGTTGTACAGTTCCACTATGTTTTAATGCTGTCTACCGATTTCGACGTCTATAGTGTCATTGACGAGACAAACAACTTTTTATTATGAGTTAGTCCTTAAAATATAATATCAATTTGCACTCATTTATGCCAAATCTTTCAAGAAAAGGCATTAAATATTAATAAATAATTTTTTTAAATATAAAAAAATAAATAAAAATAATAGATAAAGAAGAATAACTAAAAATACGGAGCTTATCATCGTATTATGACACGAAAACATGGATACCTCATTCCCGATAAAGGAAAATTAGGCAACGAGTGAAAGCTGCAATTATGAATTATTTAGCGTCGATGTGATATCAAAGAAAGCATCAGAATTCCGAAACCATCGAGGCAGAATTTGATTACTGTATCAGGTGTATGCCATCGGTGACTAAAAATTCACACACCAACCTCTTCACGCCAACGCGTTCGGTTTGAAAGGGATGTCGTCAGTGAGGGAGAAAAGACGCATTAACGTATTCGACGCGCTGGTCATGGCGTGGATTAATTAAGAGCGATCCAACGGACGGGATAACGGTTTCCAACCGATGGCTTCATTGGTCACCACACACAAACATTATCATGTAGGTTTGCTCACGCAAACTGACCCCACATTGCCCATCCCCTCATCCCACTCAGAATCTTCAATAATGTCACTGCATGTTTGAAATGAGAATAAGCAAAGGTGATCAACGACAGAGAGTGCACTTAGTGGCAATACTAAATACCTCATAATATCAAGTCAGAGTCAGTTCTGAAACAAGCAATGTTTGAATTAAATGTTGGTTACCCAGAAAAGTTATTATTCCATAAATCTGGATGTCTCATGAAGGTTTGTGGGATTTTACAATCCTACGATTAGAAAATGTTTCAGATTCTTAGAACGTAAATCATCGCAATTTTCCATTTACCATAATTGCTATTCTGTGGATACCATAACTTTTAAAGGCACAAAATAGTGAGACTAAATGCCTAACATGTGCATCCGTTAAATGGGAACGGGTTAATAGCAAACGGTTCACGGCATCGTAAACCGGGATGAAATCGGTTAGTGGAGTGAAAAAATTTCAAATAAGAACTTCTCGAATCTGGAAAAACTTTATAGACTAACGGAAGAGGGTGGTGGAGGACCGCGGATGGTCCAGGTACTGGACATTTGTTGGCATACAGCGTTTAAATTACGACTAGGAGTTACACCTTCAGTTGGTAACACTACCTTTGCCTTCAGTGCCATCATGTAATTACTGCAATATCGCCAAACCTCATGTTGTTGTACGATACTGGTGAACAGTATCGCCAAGTATATATTTTAACTTGTTCGAGAAATTATATGAGGGTATCAATCCGTTGAGAAAATGTACATGTGTTTTACCGCACTTTTCATTCGCTAAAAGATCTAAAAATAGCAGTGAGAGGGGTGAATATAGCACATCAAAGCTCAATGTTGATTGCGTGTTTTTGCTGTTCTAGTTAGGATGACATTGACTAAACAAAGATAATAAAGTTAACATACAACGCGATACCTTTTGGAAAAGAAGTATTGTTAATATTTTCACAAATTAATAGATACCTCATAAATTACCTCACATTTCCACAGCACTGACCTAGATTTATAAATACTGATGCCATTCTCTAGAAATGTGCATAAAATGTTAATAGCAAGAAAACTCAGAAACAGGCCATCATGAGAAGATGATATACGCGATTGCTAGTAAAAGATGTAATGGATATTCTAATGGTTTCGAAAAGTGGTAAATGCTTTGCTGCGGAAAATCTAATAATCGCAGAGTGTTGATAATGCATTTCACTAATGCATAGAGTCTGTAAAGCAGTCTCAGTATTAAACTAATAATATGAAGTTGAAGTAGAATCAAGAGTTTTCAACGTACTTTATATACCTTCGAAACACCAAATTGCGACGTGAAGGTATTACACAGTTAACTATTTTTGTCAGCAAACAGAGTCAGGAGTACAATAATTTAAATTTTAAATGATTGATTGACAAATAAAGTGTTATTGGATAAAAAAGGTTAGTACAAACGTTATAAAAACCTCAGAAACTGTGCTGGCTTCACCCCTGCTAACCGTAGTAAACTAACAATAGAATGGAAGAGTAATAATAATCAAATGAAAATGATTATGCCCCTGAAACACTGTTGTGGGTGTATTCTAATTCATGTATTACTGTAAGAGGGGAAATTATTCAATGATGCCTTAGTTCATCTTCCATAAAATTTTCAAACCAGAGATCTGAGAGACTTACGATTCACATTAATTTTCCAAACGAACGAAGGTATATGTGTCCAGTGAGGCATATATGACGTGAGGGTTGTATAGTTTCCAGAGTTTTATCGAGTCCGTCTCTCATTGAATTGTTCTATCAGATACGTTCTAATGAGCTAATTTGGTAGTTGTGTTCAGCAGGAAGTCTTGTGCTGCCACAAACGGGTATTCAGCCCAAAGAAAGTTGTCGATACGAATGATTCCGCGACGTCTTTCCAGAGAAGAAACTCTTCCAGGGCATTCCTCCGAGCTGTGCACTGAGGACGATCAAATTCGCCATCTATACCGCTGACATCTTCAAGTCTGAAGTGGTAATGCCAAGTCTCGTTGCTGGAGAGCAGCTTGTTTTGGAGCACGTGAAAGTATCTGGCTGTTTTCCTACGTCCTTCCATCGTATCCATTTTTCCGGATAAGATTGTACTAGTTAATTTGAACATCTTCCATTGTACTTTATCTGTCGTCTTCTGTACTTTTACTGACGGAGAGATCAGATTTTTCCCTAAAATTGCTGGTCTCGATTTTCTTTAAAATTTTTTAGTCAAATGTTTAATCCACAATTTCTTTGTAAGATGTACGCTCTTTAGTATATAGCAGTTTTTAGTCCATTTTCTAAAAAGACGATGCAAGATATTGGCCCATTTGCGAAGTTGTCTCTGACCAGTTGAATCGTACTGGCTAAGGTCAGGGTTCCGGCGTCATTTTCCTTAAAAATTCACATCCAGTCACAGGAAAGATTATACATATCCACTTGGTTTTATTTTGGTTTCTTGACCATCTTAATAACCTTCCGGATCAATCTGTTCTCGTACCAATTCTCATTGCTTATCACCTTCAGTTCCTTGAAGTCCACTCCACGGCCAGGTTCTGTATGCCACCGACCTAACAGTCACTATTAATGGAAACAGCATAGAGAAACACGAAAAATCATTGCCCATTCTAATTAACTATTATCCAAGCATACCTCAATTTCACTACCAAAAAATAAAATTTTTGGAAGCACACTAATGTATTTTGCAATTAAGTTTTTCTAGGAAAAATATTATTTAAAAAAATGAAGTGAATAAGATGATAATGGGCATATATTTCGCAAAATTTCTAAGCATATACATACTGCAAGGTACACTCAATGGGTATTTTTCATTTTACAACACGTTTGGAAGAGTAGAAGAATGTGTACACCAGGTCACGATATTATTTACGCGCTACTACAAAAAGTGGAAACATTAATAAAGAAATCATTCCTATCAAATATCAAATTCATATGCCATTCAAGGGCCGCTCTATAAATATTGCTACCATACAAACTGATTGCCTTGGTAAAGGCACTCTACGCCGAAAAAATGGCTGATAAACCGAGGGAAATATATATATTTAAGAAATATATCACACAGGCTTTATGGAACTGAATCAATATGATTCAAAAGTTGTGATACAAGTTAATATTTCAGGATTTATGAAAGGAATAGAATCAATATGATTCAGTTCTACAAATAATGCATGAAACGTTGACTTTTATCACAATTAATTGCAGTAATGATGAGAACTATCTTCAGTCCCTTCTGCCATACATCTCCTTCCCAAATCATGTTTGCGGTTTGGGGTGCAGAGCATAGTGCGTATGGGAAATTCGTTGGGGAGAGTTAACGGGTGAGTGGGGGGTAGTGGCTGTAATGGAGGGATGTGATATTCGGTCGGCGATTCTCCACCGGAGCCAATTACCGGGGCAGCGGAGTATAAATGGAGCATCGGCAAGTGAGGACTGGATTCAGTGGTGGGGGATTTGGGGGGTCGGCTGATTTGGCTGTTGAGCCAGTAAGGGTGTGAAGGGTGCGACGGTTCATCACCCAGGGTAATTACCTGATGGCTGACCGGCTTGCCAATCGCAGGATAATTAATTCTAACGCCGGACGAAATGTGACCAAAGTGCGTCGCTCTCAAACGAAAGCTTAATGCACGCGCGACATTGTAACGTAATAACATCCCTTTTGAAACAGCATAATTATTAATCGGCAGTTAAAAAATACATTATGCAATGAATCTCACATATCAGGAGAGTTATAGTGGAGGTAGTAAAAAGTGTAGAGAGAATGAAAATTTCTAATTATAATCTATGCTGACATATGTATTCTGTAAGAAAAAGAAGACATTGTTTACCTGAAAAAATCAATGAAGGACAGAAGAAGCGGTTATCATGGGCAAACTCACTCGGTGTTTGTCTTCATAAGGAAGAGTGAAAAAGAATTGCGTTGGTACGGAAAGAAATTAGAACCACACTTGGTTTTCACCGGTTAAGTAATATTGATTGAATTACATAGATTTCACAAAAAAAATAATTACACCATAAAAACCAATTTTACATATAAAAACATCACAAGAAGGTTAGATGAATGACCAATATTAGGCATTCAACACATTATATAATTTTATTTTACTGCAATTCGGATCCAGATCTCTCAGCCATCCTAATAAGTTAACGTGATGGTGTAGATGACTGCTTATTGGGAGACTGAGGACCATGAAAATTCCTCAATGCCAAATTTTTCTCAAGAAAAGATTATTTTTAGGTCAGCTCCATAAGCACTGAATAGGTTCCATAATTTTCCTTTGCTGACACATATTTTTTTTTTAAATACTCAACATAATGAAGTTTCTTTGAAGGATTCCGCGACTCCTATACTTGTTTATATTGCTGTTTTCAGGTATTCTCGTCGCGTGTTTAGTTTTTATGACTTAAGTTTCTCCCCTCTTCCTGGGGGCATCTTTAGATCCGTTGGACATTTTGTAACAATATGCATTGACCTAATTTGGCAAGAGACACATCAAAGCTTGACTATCAGCGAAGAAGTAAGAAAAAAGTTAATTAAAAGGAAAAAAAGCTGATACTGTAAATACGCAAGTAGGACAACACAGAAATCCAGGTGAAGGATAGATAACTCTCCGTAAGCCTAACATTTATGAGATACGCGTTCGCCAGAAGTCTTTTTAGGATTAATTTGGATCTGAAAAAATAAAACATAAGCACTTGAGGATTACTGAACCAAAACTGTAAGTCTGCTCGCGAGGAAAGTAGTTCTCAGAGTAATCATGAGAAGATCAGACGACACGGTCAACAACTTTGGCAAAGAGAGTTTGGAAAGAAAAAATTGAGTGGCGAACAAGTAACATCGTCACGAAAAATGACACTAATAAAAATAAATCTAGAGCATTAGCCTGGTTTTCAGAGCTTGGGAAAGGCTTTCAGTAGAGAACTAGGCTTGACTCTTATTGGTTGGAGATTAGGGTAGGAATGTCTGCCGTCATTACAGCTTCTAATCCCGTACGCACAAGGTATGAAAAGAGAGCTATTTTAAGATTACATGTAGAACAATGTGGGTCAGGAGATAATTTTATGACATACGTCTTAACCAATTATCAGTGATGTTATGCACCACCTAGATATAAATTGACAATATGTACGTAAAAAATAAAAAAAAGGAAAACAATGACGTAGTTAAAATTTAGCTAGGGTAAAACATAAGCTCATTAGTATTGGAAGAGGATAATTTGATACGAACAAGTTAATGAATAGATTGGATCAGTTATGAAGGGAACGAAAACAAATTTCGTGCAAGCTAAGGAAATATACAAAGACATCAGATAACAAATTATAACAAATTACAGGGACTAAATTTTTTATAACTATAAGTCTGAAATTCAAACTGGTGCTGTAAGTCGAAGCGTGGTTAAGATTGGGGGTAAATGTGCTTCATCTGTAAAAAGTCTACAGAGTGTAGTTCAAAAATGTTTGATTATCATTTTAGAAGTTAAGATTGAAGAGCTTAAAAAACTCGTCATAATTTCTTTTGTTAGTGAGCTTTTATTCTACTGTTCATCTAAAGAATACGGTTTGATATTTAAAAAAACTGAAACATTCACACCAAAAAGTTTGATTGTATTTTGAAAGTTAAATGTTTTTATTTACATTCCACTCATATACTATTTAGGTCTATAATCATAATACGCCAGCATTTTTATCATCTTATCTCTGCCAATATACTCGATACTAAAGGTGAATTCTGGATAAACAGTTGACTGAATTTTCAACTAGTATGCCTAATAACAAATTCAACTGACAAGCCGAGGTCTCATGCATTCCCTTTCCCACAGCCCTTTCTTTTTTCAACTATGTAACAAACATATCTTTTAAGAGAAACCATAGCATAGCTTTGTCATATATTCACATTCGTTGTCACATATAGTCAAGATTTTATTCCAGAGTTGAACTCAAGAATAAAAATGCTTAGTTAATGACAAATGAAATGGTTTGCAAAGACTCACTCAATCATTACGTTTTCATGTCTTTACCACTCAAAGATGACATGGGAATACGACGAAGAGGTTAAGGTTAATCCACTCAGTTTATCCACATGTTTATATTTGAAATACTGACAAGAAAAGCGCAGAAGATATCTTTCCGTTATCATTAGTTAAGCGCAGTTATGCTTGAAGAGTTTCCTATAATAAAATACCTTCACTCCCCTTTTTCCAATTCTACATGGTCTTCCGCAGGCGACTCCTTAAAGTTTCGCTAGAACTACAATGCTCGAGTGTCTCACATCCTGAAGTCGTTCCCAATAGTGTTTGTTGACTAGTGAATATAAAAGTGTTTTTGAGATCAGTGGTGAGAAAGACTGATTCCTGAAGTGACATAGATATCTACGCAAACCATTTTGTAAAGTAACCTACGAGCACGTATCATTTACGAAGTTCCCAAAAAAACTTCGGTGAGGTATTATTGACAGGTGGTTTGAGTGTTCTGGGACTGGCTGATATCCGTAAATAATTAGAGAGGGCTAGTTTTGTGACTAGCGGAATTCTAAATTAGATCCCCCAAAGTCAACGGCCTCGATAAAGCCCCCTCATTGAATAGAATGAAGGTGTTTTTCTATCCTTGGGTTGGGATTACTTTTCCCATGATCCACGACAGAAATATTCACGTAAAATGCTTTTAATTCCTCGTGTGAACCTGTTATTCTGAATGGTAGTGTGCAAACTTTATGCGGCCAATGGAGCATTTCATCCCTGCATCCCTACGTTTAAGGCCATAGAGTTCAGCTATCCATCATCTCATCCACCTGTTCATATAATTAACAATTCCTCCATTCAAACATTTCCTTATTAACCAGCCGACCTATCCTACAATTGGTTGAAGTTGCCCATTAATTGACGAAGTAATAACAAAAATACTTGTGACTTTCTGGGTGTTTAATAAATGTTAATTTAGTCTCGAAATTACAAGCTCGACCTCGATTTTTCCCATATACCCTAGCTCTTATTCTCCAACACCAAATCCGACGCATCAAAACCCTTAAATCGTCCTCCAAAGGCGCTGTCCCGCCGCGTGCGAACAGGAAAACCTAAATCAATTACCTTCCCGGTAACGAGAGATCCACCCCATTTATCAAACCATGTAAAAACGATATCCTTCCCCGTAAGTACATACATACATATGTACACCACACGAAGCTTTGGTTCTTTTCGTACCTCCGAGCACGGTCGCGACGTCGACCCGCGCCCTACCCTCCGCCAGGACTCTTCCTCTGGAGCGCACAACGGAGACCTCTCGCGGAATGGATGGCAAAGTCTGTGACGGAGGGATGGGGGGGGGGAGATATGTGGGGATGGATGGGCAGGTAGGGGGGGAAGGCGGAGAGAACGCTTGAGAGACGAGGAGTTTTGTGGCTCGGGTTTCCACTCTCTAAGGGGTGTCATCTTTACCGTTCCTTCATAAAACCTTCACAAGGGTGGGCGGGTGGGAGGGAGTGGGAGGAGATGGCTTCCCCGTGGAGAGGGAAGGGAGGTAGCGAGGGAAGAAAAGGGCGTCACCGACGTGGGTGGTCTTAGAGGGTTGAGGGTGGCGGTGAGGAGAGATCGGCTACCTAGCAAGGGAAGGGATGCATGCCTTGAAGGCAAGGGCTGGAGAATAAAAGGGGGAAGGTCACTGAAGTTTTATTGTCACAAATCAAGGAGTATCCCAGTTTTACCATCAAATTAAAGATATATTTGAGTTAAATTTTCATTTAGGCAATAATATACATTCTCGGGGATTATTTACATGGAAAAATGCATTGAATTTTTTTTATGGAAAAAATGTTGGTGATAAGTCACCCCCTGCCAAACACCCTTGCGGTGGCTCGCGGGGTAATAAATAAATGTAGGAAGCATGGGATTTAGAATGGCTAGGTGGAATGCACTGTTCATTTTAACAACGGATATATTTATCCTATCACCTCCATCTTCAGAAGAGAAAAAAGAAACCACTTGTACACCTCCGCACTTCATTTACTTCCAAACACGTTTTAGAGGCGTTATGCCATAATCAGGGTATATGTTCCCACATTGCAATACTTTATATCAATGAATTGATATCAGTGATGATGTCAATTTTGGGGTAGGAGGGGAGGGTGTTTCGAGTAGGAAAAGGGAGGTTGGAGAGGATAACCGTGCTTTTTCGCACGTGACTCATGAGGGTACGAAGAGACGTACAAGACGCCTTAGTCTAATTAGTGGTGCCAATGAGGATATTACATTTGTCCTCGCAATTATAAAATTCAAACTGTTCAAAGCAGTCAGATGTGTACATCTTTTCCAGTCGTTGTATTACCTCCTTTATACAAAATGTATCAATTCGTATTTATATTTCTTAGTTACAGTTTTTCAGGTATTGGTCAATTTTTTAAAACAATCAGTCAATACTTTTTCGATTGCGAGGTAATCTACTGCAATTACAAGAAATCTGTCAACTTCAAACGGACAAGCACGTTGTAATACATTAATTATAGATAATTTCTAAGGAATTATATTTTTTCAACATTTTTATTTGCTTCTCTAGGGATAGAAAAACACAACAGGGACGAATAAACAACCAGGAATTAATTAAAGATAGAAAACATATGTAGTGCTTAAAAAAGCGTCACACCGTACGCATTATGTAAAAAGTTACATAACCAAAATATTTGCTTTTCGTCACGCGTTTATAGGAATGAAATATTCATTATTGTAAAATAAAAGTACATTCCAGAAAATCATTGTCAATCCCTTGTTTTTACTTATTTATTCGCTCTTAATAAATAATTTTATTATAATAATTAAATCCCAAAAATGTATGTAACTCACGTACAGAAAAGTATTTAATGTAAATGAACACATGTAAAGATATGAGCTTAATTAATTCCATTAAAACATTTTGTAAAATATATTTAGAATTGGCGAAGTTTATTTTAATATTAAAGTAAGTACATCAAAGTTAATTTTCTTCAACACATGGATTCTATAACTACTGCTGAAAACTATTGACCCGCCTAAGGATGAATTAACACAGACCACTGGAATGATATAATTTTAAATCAATGCTTTTTCAATAATTAGAAATCTACAATAGCTGAAAGAAATCTACCAGCTTAAAATCAACCAGCATGTTGGTTGTTGGGCCTACATTAGTTATAGTAATTCCCATTTTTGAGTTAAAAGGATTAAGTTTATATATTTCCTTAGAAATAATCCAGAAAATTTGCGCACACAAAATCTACTACTTGCGAGCCAAGTATATGCAGGAACGCGATATAAAAAAACGCGAATTGAAAGATAGTTGGGAAAAACAGAAATATGGACGCACATCATTTTTATATTGAAAAAGAGATATCGAGTTAAAGCAACAAAGGACCATGTACTACATCCTCATCTATTCGATAGATCGGACAAGATACAGGAATGCTATGGCCGTAGATAGGCAGAAGACAGACTCATATAGCAGGGGACTGATTAGATGACTAGAAAACGAAGGTAAGACTGTTGGTAATTTAATTATAATGCACAGAATTATTTCTATTAAAAATTAAGAGACTATCTTATCTCAAGTAAAAGAAGTAGAAAGTACTACATGAAGATAAATATGAAAATGAGAATTACACACGAACGAATCATATGAAGATGGTGCAGTGGAGATAGCACTCAATAAATCGTCCCGATGGTTATGGTTGACACCAATACCAAAAACGTGAGAATGCCAGTTTTTCGTACGTTAAATCATTTCCAAGGTGTCTTTGCTGATTTTCAAGGCTTTTGATGACTTTGACCACCGTGAAGGTTGGAAACGATGATAGAACTAAACGGAACTGGGAAAAAAGTATGAACTTCGTGGGAAGAATCCGAATCACTACTCTGGCCTGTACGTCTTCGGATCCTCCGCAACCTCACTCGATCATTCTTTTCGGCCGTGTTCCCGTCCCCTCCTTGTCCACCGCGAACTTCCTCCGTGTCTTATCTCCCCTGCATCTAACGTTTGCACTCATGGGGGGGAGGGCAACCAGCCAGTCAGGGGCGTGAAAGGGGTAAGTCAGAGCCCTTTTTTCACCGCAGTTCTGCGCGGCGCGAGCGCGCAAAAAAAAACCCTGACGCGACCGCGGAGATGAAACGTGAGCCGGATTTCAAGAATTTACGCGGAGCAGTTACCGTAACCATTACGCAGCGGAGGAAGTGGTCGTAATATCGGGACTCGCCCGAACGGTGTCCGACACAGAATGCAAACAGGAGGCCTTGGAGAGAATGTACTCCCAAGAAATACGACCGTAGAAAACATTCACCAACGGTCGCCCTACCGCGGGGCGGTGGCATTTCTTATGGGTTGAATGCGCGGAATACAGCCATCAAGTAAATCAGGTCTGTCCCGCGCGTATCGGTAGACCTTCGGGTAGCCGGGAGAAAAATGTGAAACGTTATGAGTGGGAGATAAGGTGGAGTGAAGGGAATAATCAATACGCTAACATGACGCTGATGTTAACGAAAGACGGTCAAAAGGTTTAATATCGTATTCATCCGACGAATTACTCTATCTAAGACACTCAGGTATGGTATGAGTCGGATTTCCATTTTATAAATTTCACTGCTACTCGAGAGGAGGAGATGTGACAACGTAAATGAAACGACATTTAAATCCTCCAAGTAATTAGCTCCTGTTTCCACGAAATCATGATAGCCTCTGAATAAGTGGCTTCTCTGAACACTCGTTCTCTTAATTCATCCCAAAATAAGTGAAGTCTCTAATTCAATTAATCATGATGTGGCGAGCTCAATATGAAGATTTGTTTAAAGACCGTTTCTCGGAACCCTTTATTTGCGTCCTTTCATCATTTAATTACAAAACTCCGAAAAAATTCAAATTTTGGCATCTCCAATAACCAGTTGATGAAAAACACTCTGCTATTTCTAGCCTTTCCCCGTAGTTTTTCCTTTCATTACTGTTTTTGATAGGGTCTTATATTTTGTGATGTGGCAAAGGAATTTGTTCTTCAACTAAAAAAGTTTTCGGAAAACAACCTTTCACTCAAAATTCTGATGACTTCAAAATTTGTGATATTTTTCGCCCAAATGGTTTCCATGTTATATTTGAAATATAACTCTGTTATAGCCGGTGCTTAAAATATAGAATATATTGATTAAAAACTTTCCGTGACCATGAACAAGTTTATGTCGTATCAATCCCAATTTTTTTGCAAGTGGTATTACATAAATTAAGGACTGTTATTACCTAATTAATCCTTAGACATTCATTTCCTTTTAAAATCATTTTTTGATTAAAGGAATAAATCAAGAACCACAGTTCTTTTACGTACATTTTCTTACACGGAGGAACTTCTAATGCACGTAGTAAATCAAATTATAAACTGGTTTTATTTTACATTTTTGCCTTAGCTATGGCATGTTATGATATGGGTTTTCGGCGCAGGATTATAAATTTAGAAAAAGATTAAATTAAATACGTTTTATTTCGTTCTCGTTAGGACACCTTCATATGTGTACACAGCCAAAATTAAAAGAAAAAAATTATTATCTCGTGTCTGGATGAAAATTTGTGAATATCTACATAGCTATTCAACATGATAGAATAACTAAATAACTACGTTTGATTACAAATAACAATCCCCAGGTCCAGAAAGAATACCTGCACGCGTACTCAAGGAGTTAGGGGCATAAATTACTACTTTATCAGATGTCATATTGAGCAAATCATAATCTGAAGGCAAGATGTCCCAAGACTGGAAAACAGCCAAAGTCACACCGATATTCAAAGAAGGAATCAGACATGACAAAGAAAATTACCAGCATATAGCGTTAATACCACTTTTTTGCAAGATCCTAAAATACTGTTTTTCACTATATTTTGGCAATCATGGATAATCGTAACTTCTTACGTTACAGTTATCACTGCTTCCGTTCGGGTAGATTCTGCGAAACAGGTCTCGCTCTTCCTCCAGAACATCCTAAAATCAGGTGAATCTAAAAATTAAGTTGACACGATATTACTTGATTACAAGAAATAATTTGGCCTGGTTCCTCACAAAAAACTCATATTTAAATTGCAATCATGCCGTGTAATTTAAAAAAAATAGTGCATTGGATACGTGAATTTCTCAGGGATCGATCACAAAAAGTAATAATTGAAGGTATTCGCTCTGATGTGGTTAGAGTCATATCCGGAGTTGCTCAATGAAGCGTGATCGTCCCTCTGTTATTGATTATTCATATTAATGACCTAAGTTCTCGAGTTAGCATTGAATTAAGATTATTGTCAGACGATTCAGTTATCAACCGTGAAATAAGCGAAGAATTTGGACTTAAGAGGTTCTGTCATCGGACATTCACAACGTTCATTCCCGGTGCCAGGAGTAAGGGCTAGAATTAAATTTTAGTAAATGCACCACAGTACGCTTCTTGTGAAAGCCATCACACAAATGCCATACCTATACATTGGGTGGAGTAAACATTACCTCTTCAGAAAAATTCAAATACCTTGGAATTACCTTACCTTCAGACGTTACGAGGGGAACACATACACAAAACATGCGGCACAAAATTAAGGAAATTAGGATTAGACAAGCGTATAATAGGATGGTCCTCGGTTGAAAAGTAAAAGAGAGGTGCTACTTTGCTCTGGTTAAGCCACAATACGAATACACCGCGAGAATTCGGGAGCCTGGTAATGAAAATTTAACCAAACTAATTAATAAAATACAGAGGAAAGCTTCGCGCTTCGTAAAAAACTGCTACTTACGAAATTATACTTTTTTACGGTTTATAGAGAGATTAGATTGGGGGCCACTAATGACACGGAGTCTACACGGTAGACTTAGTTTGCTTGAGAAATTAAGAACTAGTTTGTTTCAGAGCTACATAGAAAATGTTATTAATACGCCAGACTACATTTCTAGGTCTGACAGATGCGTTCAAACAAGAAAGATACACTGTCAAACAGAGAGATACAAAACTTTGTTCTTTCCATGCATAATAAGCAAACATATTAAATACTAAGCATCACTCAATGCATTCCCATCCTTTTATCCTATCTATACACGGCTGTTTCCTAACACCCCATGCCATATGCCCATGCGATGACTCGAAATATAGTATGTAGAAGTAGAATAATGTAGCACAAACATTTCTTTGTGATCTACACTGGTCGCCATTTTACAAATGACCACAGAAAATCACGTTCATTATCACTCGATAAACAGTGTATTTCTAACCGTCTATATCGCGTAGTTGTTGAAAAATTGAAGAGAAATATGCAAGAGTGTTCTTGGTTTAATTTTCGATAAACTATCTGACAAATTGTAAAAATTTCCAGAAAAAGGACATCATGAAGGACGTTGACGATAGGTAGTAAATAAAAAAGATATCATGGAAAGAGGTTAATTATTTTCTTTAAATGATATATATAAAAATCGAACATCTTCGCTACTAAAGCTTAATCTACTGGTAAATATAGGAGACATAACCGGCACTTCATGCAGGGTCACAAATGGTACAATCAATTTCGTGCACGTTCGTCATTTTCTATTACAGTAAACTGATAATCAGAGGCAAAAAATAACAATAGCTTAAATGTAAGTTACTTTTGTTGCAAGGTTTATAAAAGCTACTGTGCAAAGATAAGTAAAACATGCTGATTAAAATATATTTCTTTAGCAATTAAATGGTTCAGTATAAAAATAATTTAGAAGACGAATAAATAGGAATTTTTAACTGTATTTTAAGAGAGACTAAAGCAGCACTGCCATGAAGAAGGTTTTAAGACAGAAGCTACGACGTTCTAAGAAAAATCGAGTAGGGATCATTGGCTAATAACGTAATAGGAAGGAAAAGAATACAAATTTTGGAAAAAAAGATGAAGGCACAGGAAGATATCGGGAAACATAAGGTGGTAAAATTTATTTCTTAACGAAGATGAAGAAATAATCTGAAGACGATGACCCTAATGGTCTAATTCTAAGAAACCAAGTTTATGAATTCAGATGAAGGGCAGTCAGAAATCTTCATGCATGCTCTTGAGATATCTTATTCAAAGATTCGTTCATTTAATTGGATGTGTACAAGCCTTCAACTTTCACAATATGCTCAAAGTGATAAGTTATATCAACGGAAAATGTAAAAATGTACGTTTGATCAATTTGTGTTGACAATAATTATTAACAACTCGATAATGTTTTACTTCAGAGAAGAATAGTGAATTGAAAATTAAGTAAGACTAACACTTTTACTCTTCTTCGGGGGCATATTACTCATATTAATTTACTGCCACTGGTAATCGACCAAAACTTGAAGAGGCTATCATTTAATCGTGCAGAACCAATATTATAAATAACTTGTCCACCAAAAGAACAACATCCATAAATTTTGGAGTACGGACTACAGTTCATCCACCCATTTTTTTTGCCACCCATCAACTCTAGATTTTGGTATTCATCGTGTAAATAACCTCTGTATTGGCCTAATTTCTCGATAATATTAATTGATATATTGTTCTCTTGTACAGGAGTGCATGTGCATTATATTAAACAAAGAGTAAAGAAAAAAGTATAAATATGAATAGCACTATGAAACTTACGTTACCTTGGTCCATTGAATAATTATACCAATTAATAAATAAAATAAAAAAATAACGTTATAAATAAAAAAACGTTAATATTACGTGAGTATTTAACTAAGTGGTAACAAAATAAATTTTGAATGCAGAAAAATATGCTTTGTAATAGAATAAAAAAATGACAAACTGCTTTTTCTGGGCCCTGGTGAAGACAAAAATTAAATTTGACTAAAGGCTGATTGGAGAGAAATATAACATTTTTGCAAAGATAATCAGTAAAATTGACTTAATCTTCTTAAGCTACCAGTTTTGAATTTAGTGAAAACCAAGATAAAGGAGAAGTGACATTCCATAGCGTGAACAAGAATATTTTAACTATCCATAACATGGGGTTATGGGACATTTACTTAGAGAGTTCACACAGTGATCTGAGCACACAACTAAATAAATGAGTGATGGTATTCTTCAACGACACACTAATCCCTTAACCGACTCATACACACGTGTCAAACTTTGAGAAAAACAAATTGTATATTCAGTTAGAATTTTATAGCGGACCTCATTACGCTATTTTCCCCAGTTATTTTTGTGCATTACCCCAACCAGATAATGTTCCCGGGGACCTTTAATTTACTCTTATTTCTCCTTTCAGCAGAGCCTTGTTTCTAGAGCTTGATGGGAGGGGGAGGTGGTGTGGGGGAGTTGTAGGCAAGATGAGGAGGCGGGGAGGGGGGGAATGTTGACAGTATACCGGAGAATAACAAATTCATTCATTCGCCCTTCGTTTCTGCTCTTCTTCGTTAGCTCGACCCCATACGTCCTCCCACTCTCTCCCTCATCCTCGCTTTCCAAACCACCCCTTCTCCTCCTCCCTATTCAATAATCCCACCACCGCCACCACCCTCGCTCATCGTTCCAGCCTTTCGTTACCCAGGCCACCACGTTATCTCCTCCCATGGGGAAAGGGGAAAGGCTACTACCCCGCCTCTTCCCCCATGTGTCCTTTCCCTATAAAACCCCCACCCTACAAACCCGATACCCTTACTGTTCTCTCAAACCCCTTCCCAACCTCTCACCCTCCCTCCCTCTACTCTCCCACATAGCCTTCCTCCCACACAACTCTCCCGCGGACTACCTTTCCCAGCTTGTTATCACACGGTCATAAATCAAGACGTAATTGCGACAGCGGGGACACTGTTGCGTTCCTTCCTTCGAAGAGGATGCCTCCTCCGAGGGCCTTCTCTTGCCTCCATCCCTCCATTCTTACATCTTCTTCCTCGACCGATCCTCTCATCTATTTTTCTCGTTCCTCTCCTCCTTAGCCACAGCTTCCTTCTGCTCCTCCTCAGGATACCAACAAAACGGACCTCGCTAGTCCGTGCTATTTTTCAACCAGCTTTTATTCCATATCTTTTGAGAAACTTTCAGCTGAGAAATTGACATTTGATAATTGTTGTTCATCTGAAAGCAGTATGGTATTCACTCAGTAGCAGTGCATGTACTGTGTCTTGAAATTATTTTATTTAAGCATAATATGTGTCTTGTAATTAGGTTATTTTAATTTTGTCTTGAGTAAAACTTATGTGCATGCGCTCAAAAGTGTGAAATGTAAAATTAGACCGATCTAGATCATAATTTAAAAAGATAATTTAGTTGTTGTACATTTGAAATTTGTAGGGTATTTACTCTGGGTGTGTATTGCGCATCATGTAACTATTAAGTTTTCCTATGTAAACATTGTATGTGTCTTGTAATTATTATTGTATTTATTATTTTTAAATGGTATATTATGTAAAAATTAAATTTATGTACCAAAAATGTCTGTAAGGCCGATGTAAAATCTACGACAATAAACGTTTTATTATTATTTTTTTCACTCACTAGGTCTTCTAGAGGTGTTACGTTTTCTCCACCGATGTGCATACCAAAACTTTTTTCAACACCGAAGGACAATCTCTTCCTTCTTAAAATCATTGAGATATGCACAAATGATAATATACTTAGTCCAGTTGCGAAGCTGCTGGAGAGGGCAGATCTGCCCAGACGGTATCATCTGTACCTATTTTACATATGAGACAGAGGTCACTGTTGGCAGGTGTCGAACACCCAGGATAACATATCTTTTTTTGATGAGTGACAATCAAATTTTAGCTGTATTTTAATAACGAACTAATGTGATATGTTACATTAAATGTATGACATTTTTTTAAACATGTCAGATTTCATTATGCTAACATACAATACTTTAGTCGTGGTCACTGTTTTGCATGTTATCTATGTTATTTGTAACACATATATTGTACCAATATTGTCGCCATTATATCATACTATATCGCCATTATCTTGTATCCATAGAAAACCTTTAAAAGTAACAATATTTTTCCTTTCCCCTTCGTATGCCTTATCGAAAATTAAAATTACTTAATTTACTACCCAGCAATGGAATAATAAGAATTTGTCAATATCTAACAGTTGAATATAAAAATAAAGTTAGATTTTACACCAATTCATATGTGTGATGAATAATACAGATACTTTTATTTACCTAGCGCTATTCACAGGAAAACTTGCCTCTACGGCAGAAGTCACTCGCCTTCGGAAACCAACTAAATTTTCAATAAGTGAAACACATCACAAGGAGATAACTCCAGTGAGAGCAAAAGTCATCGACTGAGAAAGACTAGGGTCTACTCAGTCGTGTTACTACGATGCATGCACCCGCGCAAGTATATACATCAACAAATTCACCATCAAAAGTGTACCGTGTAAACATCCAAAGTTACGCAAATGCATGAACGCATGGCAATAAAATAGCCCCTCTTCTAACGTTAAGCATTTGTTTGCATTGATTAGCAGTTGGAAAACCTCAAACCCTAGTGATTACTTTGTTCTCATGCTAAAATTAATTATGAGTACGAAATTAGAAAGTTCCTCTCATCGAGAGTCTTAGCACGAGGTGACGTATTTAGTGCGCCTAAACTCTCAGGAGTGACCATGAGACCACGGCTGAAAGAGGGGCGAAACTAGTCACATCATTACAGTCGGTGAGTTCCGGACACCTATACCACAAATACCTATTTATACCGCAGAAAATAATTAAATCATCATAATAATACGTTCGGGAAACTAAAAACGGCTTCAAATCTCAGCTACTAGAGATATAGATTTAATAACGTGGAAGAACTAAGAAGTGTAGTATTTTGAAATCCCTCTGGGAGGAAAATGAACATGCGACCATACTCATGGATTAAAAAAATGTCAACGTTTTGGAAATATTTATAATCGTACGGTTTAGTGCATGAAAGTACAGTAGTACTATAGGAAAGAATATAAAATAATTTACCGCACCCAATTTCTCGGGAGTAGCATCACGTGGGACTTCATGTAAAGAATAGCCCAAGCTAAGAAAATATTCACAGCAGAAGGTCAACAGCAAAGTTAAAAGAAGATAGGAGTTCAAACTTGGAAACTGTACGTAAAAACATTCGTGTGGAGCGAGGCGCACTATGGATCGGATGTACCATTGGAAAAGCAGGCCAAAACAGAATGGAAGCCTTCAAACACTGATACGGAATGAGAATGAAGAAGGTGATATACACGATAAAAAATAAATGATTATGTCAACAGAAGAATAGAAGGGGAAAGGACCACATGGAACAGTGTAGAGGGAAGAAGAATCAAATTTTTTGACATAACCTGAGACACAACGTGTCTCTAAAGAACATAATTAAAGGTAAATAGAAGGAAAAGTCTTCCAGGAATAAGGTCATGCACCAAACGAAAAGGAGTGAGCATGATGAGAAGTATCAGGAAAAAGGGAACTTTCATTAGATAGGTAAGGTTGAAGGGCTGGATTCAACCAATCTTACCATTGATTGAGCAAGACACTAAATTTCTAAAATTTCTCTATATCATCAACTTAGCAGCGCTAGAAACTTATGCAAAAGCTATTCATCGACAGTGTATTATTCGTCGTTCTCATAAACACGTGAGGCACCATCTTTTACTCAAGTTCCAACGCATTACTTCATATTCCTTCTTAACTCGATGTGACGCAGGCCACACCTTGTTTCATTCAATCCCTTTTAAAGACCTTAACTAAGCACCCACGAAAGAAGTAATGTTATTCTATTTTTAGCTACTTCGGTAGGAAAATAAAGGAAATCCAGAGAGAAGGGTGTTGAGGAAGGTGAGTACTGTCCTCTTTTTTCCTCCAGTCCTACGCTCAGGACTCCATGACGTCATCGCCAGAAGCACCTCTCGGAGGGAAGATCACCGACGCTATTATCACTTTTCGTAAGGTTCCCTCCGTTAAGCGGCTCCGAGCACGTACAAACTTTTTGGTGCATTAGCTTTTCAAACGCTCCCTAAAACTCGTGCAAGCTTGCAAACCTTAAAATTGGGGAATCGAAAAGACGTTTCCATATGGATTTCCATGAAAATCAAATGATCAAACGGTGGTAGGATACTTGTGTCTGATAGGAAATTTCAAAACTTCCTGATATTTTACATTTATGTTGTAGAATCGTCATAAACCGCCCGTAAAAATATTTCACGAATCAAGAATATTCACACCAAAATGTTACAGAAATAAAAAAAAACATTTTCATGATAGTAGCTCTTAGGTAAAAAAGAACTCACTGATATTTTTGGGTCCTGACTGTATTTATACCTTATGAATCAAAATTGGTAGCTGGCCAAAACAGGTAATTCGATTATTGAGATCCCTAATTGCTTTGTTAAAACAACTGACATTAAGCTAGTGGTTTTGTAAAAAAAAAATAAAATACTAAATAAATAGTCATATCGCAATACTATTAAGGAAGCTATGAAACTCAGAGTGAAATAAGCTTCCAAAAAAAATCTTAAAGTAACATTCGCAGGTTCATTCGCTTACGGAGCATTAGCTCATGCCTTAAAAAGTGTATAATACTGCTAAGACAAATTGCTGTTTTCATTTGACTGCGGAAGCAGATTTTTTTATCTCCTGATTTAGCCGTTCATTACATTGTGCAGTCGATTGTATTTCGTTGGGAAGCTAGAAATTTATAGCAAACTTATATAGATTGGTTTCTAACAATAATGTGACGGTCACGTAACTGTCATCTCCGTCGCATCTTAGTAGACATATGGCTATCTTTTCCCGCCATAAGTATTAATTGTTTCAAACCCACCATGAATCACGAAGTCGGCACGGTATGAACCTCATACCCTTAGATACCAAAGATTGACGGCTAAGTTTCTACTAGCATTTTAGTCATTATATCCGCCTGATAATACGCCAAGATCAAAACAAGATGATATTTGTATCAAGCGTGGCTGAAATTAAATATATTGAGTAATTTTCCTTATTTCATTATTGAAGTAGAGATCGGTGATAAAATTACAAGATTGTTAATTGGCTGGAATTGGCTACCTCAAATGTTATGCGCATCTTTGGGTGAATTCAATTGATCCTAATTAATTAATCAAATATTTGATATATTTGTTTTTCAAATAAATGTTCTAACTGGCGATTGATAATATGTAGGTTATAGTATACGCTATCCGGGAATTGAGCCATATGGCATATGATTATTACTTATAAGAACAATTTGGGCATTTAGGTCGAGTTACAAGAAAGTTATATGTATATTATATGTCTTGCTATCCCAGATATTGTTATTTTATCTACCTATTCAGCTAAAATTATAGCTGAAGAGCCCGATTTTCTTTCAGTGTATAAGGATTTAAAAGAGTCGAATATTCGGGGGAAAACGTTAGTCATCAGACATTTGGAAAATATCCCCATCCCGGCCACCTTAAAGAGAGTTAAAGCAGGCTAATTCAAGTGCGTTTTACCATCTTTTGGATATAAGTTCAGCGAACTGAAAATTTTCTCCTAGGCGGGCAATTTACTTTAGCAGCTGTCATCAGCTCAAACCGCCAAGATGGATTCCCACCGTCTACCAGGCACGCCCCTCATCTATTTTTCTTCATTACTCCCCATAATTTCGGGGAAGAATCAATATTTATTATTGCGCAAAACTCATTCCTTTTTTACCCAGTGAGCTTAACTCTTTATGGATTCTTTTTCGTCTTTTTACTTGATTGTTATGCTAACAACATTTGGCACTCTATTTGCATGTGAAAAGGGTTATGGTGCCTATATTCATCATTACTGAAGCATTCTCATGTAAAACGCCTTGTTATTCCACTAAATTTTTTTCACTCGATACTTTCACGTCAGTTATTTCTTTCAGCGTCTCCATGATGCATAAATAAATTATTTAACTCACTAAGTATGACCGTTTTCTCCATTTCACGCATTCTTGAATAACTGAAGTTCCATACACTCATTTTGAAAATTCTATAGCTCGGATTTTTCATAAAGATGACCATTTTCAGCCGATTTTATTCTATTCCGTTGAACATCTCAAGTTCATATTTTCTAGGAGTCTATAAGTCTAGCATGTCAAACTATTTTCGTGTGTTCATTCTTCCTATGATATCTTTTTTTAAAGAGAGTATACGGCACCCAAGTGCGACCTCGATTCTACCCCGAAATTTGCGGTATTTCGTTGCTTTATTCCAGTTCTCTCTCCTTTTCTCTTCCCATTTTCGTAGTGGAATGAATTTGCTCTCGTGAAGAAACCCTCACTTCAACAGAGACTTCTGTAGCCCACTATCACATTTCTCGTTCCCCGCAAAACCTTTCTTTACCGCTCCACATAATTTTCTCCATATCTTCCCTTTTTCTTTCTCTTCTCTTCCAACCCTTATCCCTCAACCACATTTATTTAACGAATTTCACAAAAAACGCGGAAAAGACGTGTTTTTCACCCTGCGTGGTCTTTACGCCGGCGGGGTCTTAATCATTTACACGCTAAGAATACAATGGTACCACTTGCAAAGTTTCTTTCGTGGGATGACAAAAGGAAAAATAATGGAACGCAGCGCCGCGAGAAAAAACGAATAAGGTTAATGCGGAAAATTGCTCAAAAAAGAAGCTTCAGTGTTAAAGTACGCAAAATGCAATGCAATTAAAAAGTTAAGTACTTGAGAGTCCAACAACCAAATCGTTTTATGCCACAGTCAACGGCCTAATTAGCTCAAAAGAGGAATTCACGCCATACTTTTTGAGCTAGCATTTAAATATTCACGCTGTGAAAACGTGGTACGGCAAGTTGCTATTTCCAAAACTAATTTCTAATATATGACCTTAATGTCTTCACCATGAGGAAGAATAAATATTTACTCTGCAAATTAAGTCTTATTCTTGCTATAATTTTCCATTCACAAGTCCCAAAAGTGAGTGAGGCTCCCAATTACACTTCCTACACAAATTTCTTCCGAATTCTTTCAACAAATAAAGATTTTGTAAAATTCAAAACAAATTATATATAAAAAACATCCATGGCCGTTAATGTGATATAAAATATAGTATTTAAACCTAAATTAGCTTGATATAATTATAAATTATGGAAATTTTAAGCTAGTATTAGTTTGCGGTCACAAACCGCCAACTCGCTCATCTGTGGAGAAATATTTGATGAGATTTTAGAGCCGGATTTTCCTCTAAGGTAGCTGTTACAGCTACATCAATAGCAGGATTACCAGTACTTTGTGACTGAGGTCTAGATGGAGTAACAATACTGTTCCATAAGGCTATGGAGTTCAGCGGATGCTTAAACAGATGCATTTTATGTAAAATTAACATGCGTAAAGGAGTTAAACAACAGCTAGTGCATACGATTGAATTGTACTGATCTCTGTATGAGATTTGTACTACCCTCGCTAAAACAAAATAGCGATAAAGAGATAAGTCTATCCAGTTATGTAAAAAAAGCCATTATTACTATTTAACGCATGAAATTATTGATGAAAACCCTAATTTTTATTTATGTATTCAATTAATCTCATTGTTATTTTATTGAATCGCACATTCAACTTGATTATTTAAAAATAAATAACCATGGATTTGATTCTTTTATGCGCATATTTAACTTTAAATTAAAATAAAAAACAGTAAAGAGAATAGTGAATAAAAAATAAACCTGCGTTAGCTAAAAACAAGAGGATGTCCTCGATCATATGTCATAAAAACCCATAACATAAAGCCTTTAAAAATCTACTTTAAAGCCTCGCTCGAAATTAAATGCTTATCAAGTGATGCGTTTATCATTAATTTCTCTCCATAAAATGTCACTTCAGCATCAAATGATAACATTTAAAAATAGGAATATTGCCAGCATGGTTAAAACATGGTGGATATGTCAACAGCAATTCCAGGTTCAACATAGTAGGGCAGACTCATCCAAATTGGCCCAAAAAGAGGCAAATGACTTCTCAATGCTAGCAATCTCACTAGAAAAGTAGAGGCCCAAATATTCATTCGAAAACATAACCCCCAGATATTCCTATTACGATAGCCTCACCTTGTCTACCACACTTATCCACACATTATGTGCAAAAAGTTGTAATTTTAGCGATAGACCAAGAGTCAAGAAATAATCACAGGGAAAATGTATTCGAAGACAGCCGCGTGCAGCTCAGTTACTAATAAAATCAATAAAATTTTCTTGTTCCTCAAAATGCAATGGATAAATAAATTAATAGAATGAAATACCGAGAGAAAAGTGAAGATACCCTAAATAAATAAAAATTTCCTTAATATTTTTCTAAACAAATGGAGAACTTTTGGAAGCCATTCGCACACATGGAAGCTCAAAAGGCTTCCATACACAAAACACATGACCTCGGAAGTATATAACAGAGGAGATGTGCAAGCCTTTATAGTATGTCGATAACGAAAGCTCTAAAATGAAACGTGACATTTTAAGGAAATATTTACATGCAGACATAATCGTTCTCAAGATGTTATTTTATTGGTAAAGTAAGCTAAAACATGGTTAATGAATGAGCATTTTCTTATTTGTTTACTTATCTCGTACATATGAGGGTGAAAATCTGATAAACTAGAAGAATGGGGGCAGAGGAACTGGGTAAGAGAGCTCCTCCGTGAACTTAGAGTTGTGCGTTCAATTTTCACATTACCAGAGCTAAAATTAAAATTTAAGAGCTTGAAAATTTTGAAGTCCTTTTATATCATATTCCTTCCACGCTCCTCTGCACTGCTCCCTATATATCGGCTAGCCCGCTAGTAATATTCAGTGAACTGGTTTGAGGAAAATCGGTAACATGCATTACTTTTAAAGGCTAATTCTGCTTGAAGTTCGTATACTTAATTATGCATAACAATGATTAATTGTAATATAATTCGGTATTTTTTAGATATAACCATAAAAAATTACGTCATCTTGGCATCGAGGAAACTCAACGTAATCAGGGAAGGATCCCACAGGACGCAGCCAGAGACAAAGGACTTGAAGGTCTTGCAACTCATATTCAACGAGATTCATGGTCAATGAAAAATATAGGTCAAAGATATGTTTGCAAATTATATAATAAGTACAAGTAGTATTTGCTACGACATTCCAATAATTGATTATCTCAAATTGAGTAGTTTCTTCGGTGAATTTGGCTAAAAAATATTAAAATTCCACCACACATCAGCCTTCAGATACCAGACTATATTTACATTTTAGTTCTTGAGGAAACTCTCTGCTGTGTATACTACATAAATACGAGAAACAAATTTGATGCATGTTCCCGGTTACAGTCCAGCCAATTTTATATCCCTACACACGTCCCTATCCCACAAAACCTTTCCTAAACCCTCTTTAAGACCTAGCTCACCTCTCTCTACCGATATCCTGACGTCCCTTTTAATCTTCTCCCAGGCCACGAATGACACGTAAGGCAGTGTTTCATACCCCCACACATAGACCGTTCCACTGGGACCTTTTATTTTTCCGAGATACTCGAACCAATATCTTCTCCACGAAGCCATTTCACCAAACCTCTCGTCTCGTCTCAACCATCCTCCTCCGTTTTAACGGCGCCATTAAGACTTTACTTCGTCCCGAAGACACTGCCGAGTGTAAGAGGGGTCGGGATGAAATTTAAGGCGGGGAACTTCGTAGATGGAGGTGGGAGTAGCCGGCGAAAATCGCGGGCAGGGTCGGTCACGACATATGAGTGGGAGGTTTACATCGATATGCTGGAACATTTAGTGAATTCTCCCAATATATTCGTTCATTTTTGGCAATCAGTCATTTACATAAATATTTTCACTTTCGGGGAAGGAACAGGCAATGCAACATAATCATTTTCATTTGGACAAATATATAGGCTTCGTTTTAACAAATTTATCCATAGCCACAGAAAACATACAAAACAACAGGCCCTAAATCCATACAAAAATATTTTTTGTTGCTTTAATGCATTGTTCTTTACACGCTCTATGTCTCTCATGACCCATACATTTACTTCTCTCAAGAGAATTTTCCACTACATTTACCAATGAATTTCTTAGTGTTAGCTCCCGATATTAATTCTTCATGGAGATTAACGTTTTCAGCAATATCTTGTGGAGATTGAGTAGATATAACGTGAACTTAAAATAACTAATAATTGTTCGACTTCACTCACGTCATTCTCAAGGATACCTTGTGATAGTACATGAGAATCTAGGTCGTCGAAACATTGTCGAAATCTAGGTCGGTGTGCTGGAATAGAATTGGGTGAAAATTTAACTTAGTATCTGTTTCTTGAAATAATGTCATTCTCCCTTCATTAATACATTTATTTGGCTATATGACTTTCATATTTTCTTGAAAATGTGCAATCAGACGTAGAAGAAACCTTTTTTTGTAGGTTTGTATATGAGTAGATTATTTAGTTCACTTACTAAAAAGATCCAACTACGAAGACTAAGCGTCCATTTCCAAGACCTTTTTTTCCTAAGACCTTTCCATTTTTTGGAAATGTTAGATATCCCATCCACCTGCATTTATTGGAACGCGGGTACAATCCTTATAATTTCTGAACTCTGGTGTCGATATTTATCCGTTAAATTACTACTTTCCTAAATTAGCATTGCAACGGAGATGTAATAAAAATATTCGAGGTACCGTGATGAATAAATTAAAATCTGCTGTCTTGAATGAAATTGTAATGAAGAAGAATCATTTTTAATACTTACTTTCATGAGATCAAATAATATAAGTATCATCTTTGTCAAATAAATTACATCGGCTGATTATGATTTGAATGTCGATCGATATTGAGATCATTATCAACCGCTGAAGTTGTACATATTGGTTTTGAACTACGTCTAATTCGCGATTTCCAAGAACAATAAACAACCAAGTTAATACGTTAATGGAATCGGCATCAACTATGTGAAAAATTCATCTTGAATCATAATATATATATAATTCATAATTTTCGTGTTTCTTATTCGGTATTTCCAGACTAAGCCAGAGTATGATGCGATAAAACTGAAGGCAAGAAATAATATAGTTTGCAAAAAAAATGATGTGCAGGTTATCATTTTATATTAATTAACATTAATTTAACCATAAGGTGCAAAAAACTAGGCCACTGTATTACAATTTTTGAGTAAATTTACTGTTTTCTGGAGGATATAATTAATATCCAACCATTACATACCAGTACTCAAACCGAAAAAATGTACCACATTAAAAAATCGGATTCCTTTGTATTGATAGGTTTTACACATCTCCCAATCTTGGGTGGTAGCATGTTGTATCCTCGGTCACGGAAGGAAGAGGTGAGCAGGTGGAAGGGTTGTGGGAGAACGCAAGAAGGGAAGGCCAAGGAACTGAGATTCCTCGAGTGGCTTTGAGGGAGAAGGGCGCACTTGCCGTTTCCGAAGGCCATTTAATAGTTTGCCGAAGCCACTGCCAGAAGGAGCCACAATCTCATCTCGAGGTCCAAAGCAAAGCCTCTCTCAGTGCATCTGCCGTCTTAGACCTGCCACCTAGGATACTAATGATTAAATGCCGGCCTCACCTCTGTGGGGGCGCCTGGGATACGATTTTCTTCTGAAGCATACATTCCTATTAAAATGAGCAATATAAGTGGTTAAAATTTCTTTTCTATATCCACACATATCGCTAAAATTTAAAAAAATCCTTTCAAGATTCTGTTTTTACTCAGCTCTACAATTTTTCCCACTTTTCATTCTATTAATTATGAAATTGATAACCTAATTGAGTTTAAAATTAACGAAAAAGCTCAAAAACTGAATTTTGTTAATTAAATATGCACTGGGTGTTTTTGTGAGGCTTTAAATATGCTGTGAAACATTTTACACCTGATTTTTTCAACCTGTTTAATTAAAACCGCGAACAACGGCATAAAACATCCCCCATTCAATAGCTAATTAATTCTCTGGAAGCTCTCTGATAGATTTCCGGTAAAAAATTTCCCTTTGGAAAAGGATTTACTCGGTGTTTGGGAACACTTCAAGGCAAATTTATTTCCCTATTTCCTTTTGTAATCTCTAGAAAATGTTTTTGAGCCTCGGAGACTCATTATCATTCCAACTAATTCTAGAATGGAACACAATACTGTTTTTCCCACAGCTTCAATAGCGATTACCTCCTTCACTGATTCCATATGTGAAGGAAAATTTCCCCTCGTAGGAAGCCACAGCGTATGCGACGTGCAAACATTCAGGGCAAAGAATTTAATTCCTCTGGCTACCAAATGGTCTTAACCGGACCACATGGAGAAAGTTTGCTGGATAATTCAAGTGAGCTCGTACATTTGATCTTACTATTCCTTGCCAAATATTATACCCCACATGGTAAAAGGTCCTTATATTCATTCATATCGAGCTCTACTGCAAAATTACCTCCAATCTGACGAGAACTCCATTACTTTAGGTTGCTCCAGTGAGTGCTGTTCAGCAGTTGACGCTCATTAGTCGAACCAAATGTCACACTTGTATTTGATACTTATCCATTTTCATATGTTTTAGTTTGTGACCTCTCACAATGACGAAACGTCCTATTGCATTAACAATCGGATGTGAAATTTCTTGTCTTAAAAAGTACAAAAATTTGATCGATTTACGATGTTATTTTATCAAGGCACTCAATGTCAAATATTACACGCAATTTGGGGCGTGAAAATGATACGTTATCAAGAATTCGGGTGATTGCGTCACGTAACGGTATGCAATTTGTATGTCTTTGTGTAAAATCGTTCATTTCGTTGTTTCTTTAAACTATGTTCCCCTTTACTTGTGAGAACAATCGCAGTTATTTACTTCATGATAGGTGACAAAGAAAACTAAAATGATCCTAACTAAGGTAATGCACAAAAAGATGCGTAACATAGCGGTGATATCAAACCAGTTATATGCATGGCTTTTTAAAAGAATTAATGATGAAATTATATTTTTTAAGAACATTAAAGGCAATTATATATGTCCACGAACGCTGTATGTACCTTTACCCCTTTATGTATGTTCCCCTTTACCTGTGAAAATAATCGCAGTTATTTACTTCATGATAGGTGACAAAAAAAACTAATATGATCCTAATTAAGGTAATGCACAAAAAGATGCGTAACATAGCGGTGATATCAAACCATTTATATGCATGGCTTTTTAAAAGAATTAATGATGAAATTATCTTTTATAAGAACATTAAATGCAATTATATATGTCCACGAACGCTGAATGTATCTGCTTATGAATTATGGTCAGATGAGATGGTCAGAACATTTACTGGCATGAAGACACACCTCGCCACTAAAGGGAAAACATTTAATGTATGTCCCCCTTAAAAATGAATTTGACTTTTTACCTAGAAAAATATGCTACTTCATAGTGACTTAATTGCGAATCGAATATATTTATATAAAAAGTGCCCATCCATTGACTCAATGGAAAAGAGTTACCCTAGCCAATGTTACACGTATTTATTATATGATTTGCAAACATATCCCTTTAAGGTATGTTTATCATTGACCATGAAATTCACTAAAAGCTTTTTACTAAGACATGTAACTACCCTCATATGAAATTTTCACGCATATATAACTCTTTTAAACTATTTTTAGTGGAGTGGTAATGGATATTTTAATATCTTCCTCGGTATTGTTAACCAATGTGAGTGAAGTCTTCATGGATTATCCATCATATCAGGTTTTTGGCTGCCCAAAGTTACCTTCCGTTCTATGATTATATAGATCTGCTAGTGGGGAAATAGTTGGCTTCAAACCCTACTTATATATTGTGTATCAATAACACTGGCATATTGACAATGGGATGTTTGGCACTTAAATCGTGCACATGATCAACTGGGTGAAAAGGCTTTCTAAATCTTATGCTCTAACAGCTATGTTGCCAACTGAAAAGAGCATTGATCTCATTTTGTCACAAGCGTTGCCGCTGTGACAAAATGAGATAAAAATGAGAGCTAAAAACGTCAAACCGCACTGGTAATAAGTTGAAATTTTCACAAATATATTTACCTGGGACCATAGTTTTTCAGGATTGTATGTAACATAAGCTAAGTGAAAATCATCTAAGAGCAGTAAATAAATTAAGGTAAAAGAATGAGATTACAACATTTTACTGATATATCTATCAAAACTATAAAAATTGCTGTCGTTGCAGTTACCAAGATTGAGAGCAATACACCTGATATGAAGCATATAATGTCGTGAAACATATATTCATTCACCGATGCCAATTATCTCCCTCTATCGTAAATCTTGCGCCACCGCAAGACGAAGTTAATATATAAAAATTATCTAAAATTTTTCTGATTGCGCTCTCGTACATGGAAAAGTTGTTTTAATTTAAAGGGCAAGTAAAATCAATTCTTTTATCATCTTTTATAACAAATCGTAATTTTACGTCTTTTCACAAAACGATACGAAGGATTTGAGAAGATTCATAGCATACTGCGACAGCAGCCACGCATGTGTTTTTATACATGGTCACCAACAA
This sequence comes from Ceriagrion tenellum, assembly GCA_963169105.1. NCBI lineage: Eukaryota > Metazoa > Arthropoda > Insecta > Odonata > Coenagrionidae > Ceriagrion > Ceriagrion tenellum. Next base: position 51,896,939 of record OY720640.1, read on the forward strand.
TATACTGATAATATGAGAAGAATAAAAAGTAGCGTAATTAAATAAAGAAATGCCTTATCACGATGCAGCCAATTGATGAGTAAAATTCCAAAGAAAATATACAATACGTAAATTAAAATTAGTTGTACAAACAATACATCGACTATCCATTTAAAACAGCAAATAATCTCGAATCGACATTGAATCTCCCTTTGATTATAATTTTATAATTTAGCTAAGCACTTTTACATGGCCCATATGTAGAGATATGACCTATAAGATAAAACATGGAATTTATGGTCATCTTATCAGTAATTTGATTCAATGATACATCGCTATCGTCAGGTGTAATTCAGCATCCTCCACGCTGAGATCAAGCGACACACATGGTCTCTGGTTACTCAGCTTAATGCAATGCGACGTCAAATAGTTTTGTCTCATTGCAGATGCAATCACAATGCGCCGGAGACATTTGCTGGGAAGGGAGGAATCCCGGTGCCATGGGCTTCCCATGCTTAAGGGTCAAGGCAATCCCAGATCGCTAACCGTAACTGCGCATCGCAAGATGTGAGGAGCAAAAATTCCACAAAAAGTGAAACTTGCGCGGCAGTGGTAAGAACTTCACCAAAGAGCATTTAGGGGGAATGTATAAATACTTGACCGTTCTTTGAATGATAGATACTTTCAAATACCTCGATCAAATAAATAAAAATTTACCAAACATTCACCACAAGTAGCCAGAGGAATTAATCGACCATTTGATAAGGCCATAAAACACCAGACGTAAGACGTGAGAGCTTTTCTATACACCATTTACTTCCATGAGCCTTGAACAACTACACTTGTGCATGCGGGTGCAAGTTTATGTCTCGCCAATTCCTGTGAGTCGTTCGAGCTTTTCAGCGTCAATACATGCCAACGAGAACAAGTTGAAGCATCTTACAAAAATGTCCATTTTTGAAATGCATAAATATCCATTATCTTACTTCCGCACAATGCACCCACAATGAACACTTATTTTGTGAGAGGAACAAATAAAACTACATTGTTAAGCCTAAAATTCCGTTTCTTTGAACGATCTATACTTCCAAATACCTCAATTAAATCAATAAAAATATGGCAAACATGCATTTAAGTAGCCTGAAGAATTAATAGACCATTTGATAAGGCCATACAACACCAGAGGTAAGACGTGAGAGCTTTTTTATACATCATTTACTGCCATGAGAGAAGGCTTGATACTGTGTTGAGGATTCTTTGTCTTTTTATTATAGTACCTGCGCTCATGATATTGGCTCACGATCATTGGTAAGGCATATAACAGAAATAGGGAAACTTCTAATGCTCGCATTTGACTTTTCCATGCCCTTCGTAAAAACCCAGTATATGAGTTTTCGGCTCCAAAATCGTAATTATTTCAATAATTTCAGCCATGGAATTTTATATTTACTTATAAACCAAGCATTGGCTCACACCTCACATTATATTATCATCAATAAAAGTCTCACAGTGATGTTTTTATAAGCATTATTTTCTTTACAACTTCTTCATGTGTGTTATATGATATTTGCACATTTAGGATACATGGGAGCATATATTTATGCATATACATATAACAATTGGGGAGGATTCATTTAATACTAAGCAACAACGTTTTCTTCTTCCCATTGAATTTTTAACGGACACTATAATTTGTTATAAAATTAACTCGAGCCTTTATAAATTTGACATGTTGATTACAACACGTGATCGCCTTTTATCTGTAAACTGCGTAATTGCCGAAAAATTCCGAAAATTTTAGTAATAGTTTTCATGTGATATTTTATTGCGTTATTATTCAATGCGCCAACAACTGCGGTAATTATATTCTTTATAATTGATAATTTCATTTCTTGATGCATACCCACCTATGTAATATTTAAAATAAGCCCAGCTTGTTTAAGAAAATGAGAATTGGTAAAACTACGAATCAAATTAATGCTGTTAAGGGGTGATGACCAGATAGGTTGACCGAAATAATTTAGATAATTATATTTTATAACGAGTTTACCATAGTTGTTATTAAAAAGTGTAATAAAATTATCCAAAATTTTTACTTATCTTCAAAAACATTATCTCAGAAATAACAAAAAGTAACTCTTCTACAATAAACCACCTAACCCACCTACAGGGTGTTTGGCAAGAGGTAACTTATTACCAAAATGCATTAAAATGTCGAAGTAACTTTGACCAGCACGATCTTTACTATTTGTACGTTAAAAATTCTATGGAAACTTTTGTAGTTTTTGCTTATGTACGAGATATTATTATTATATTTCGAGAAAGTAAACGAGGCACTACAATCGTGCAGGGATCATGCAAAAGATTATGTCAGTACTACGTAGCAGATAGTGAAACATGCATTAGAGAGCATATCGACAAAAAAGCTAAAAAAACCTGTAAACGAACATGCTTTAAAGTAACAAAAACAATTTCAATATAAACTACGATCAGGTTCGCGATATTGACCCGTACATCAAACTCATTATTGCTTTGCGAATTTTCATTATTATAGCTTATCACATCAAAAGTATCCATTGTTTTTTAATCGACAATATTCTCAAATATGTTGCAGTTCGCTTTTCAATATACCAGGCAAGTAGAACGCTAGAATTTTAATTCTATATTTAGTATCTCCTAAAACAAGCCAAATTAAAATTATAATTTCACCATACGTGTGTTCACAAAAGTAATATTTCTCTTTATCTGTATCTGGCTCCTGGCCTGGAACCTGGATCAGGTAAGAAAGGATTTTATCCACCCGCTCCGAATTAAACATGATTCATCATCCACAATTAAAACAAACATGCTAGTTAACAAGAAATAAATCATCGGTGGAAAAATGCTCATTTGAGATGGGTTCTGATGATTTCTGCACAAAGCATAGGATCTTTTTTTCGTTAGTTATACTCTTTTCTTTAATATTTTAGAAATACATAACTAGATTAAATGCAATAGAAAGAAGATTCCAGAAAAGATGCCAAATGATTTTTAAAAATTTCTATCCCTGTTCAAGAAAATGGTTTTCCCAAATAAGAGTCCTCACACTTTTGCATTTCTAAGTGACTTGTACCAAAAGGCAACAGTCCCTCACTATGACCAATTGCATCGTACTTTAAAATACCAGATAAACATTTTAATAAATACTTAGCGTTGGAAAATCAAATATTATTGATTTTAGCATCACCAATGGTTAGCAGTAGTAGTAAATGCAAAGTTTTCTGTAGTATACACAAATTCCACTATGACAATGAAATTTAAGGTATGTGATGGGAATTGCCATTTAAAAAAGATAAGTAAAAAAATTAGAAATAGATAAGGAAAAATAGTTTACTATAAAGAAAAGTATACTATATAACACAAAAGTAATTTATATATGGGATAAAATATTACATTAGACAAGAATAAATTCATCGAAACATAATATGGAAGGAGTTCTGCAGGAAAATATAGCCAATGAATTAATTACCGACGCACTCCATCCATATTCAGAACGTCAACAACTTGAGTACTATGAAGCGCAAGGTTCTGTTTAAAATGACTGGATGGGCTTGTCGATTCACATGGACTCTCAGACGACCGCTTGTGGCAATATTAAGTTTCTAAAACGCACCTCGACGCGGCCATTGAGTGCATGAGATTGGCGTGGGGTGTCACCATTAAGCCGGCAAGGGTCATTTGGCAAAGATGTCTTGCAGCCATAACTGTGCAAGCTGTTGTCAACGTGCGGTCAACAAAGTATCGGAGCACACCGCGATAATGATTTCAACAGGTCGTCAGGCAAATCAATAAACTCTTTTATTTCCTAATAACTCTTACGAATCGGCGATAAATATTATTACTACACCAAAAGTAAGGTTTTATGATATGCTAATACGGAACACGTAAAAAAAGCCAGTTAAAGTAAAAAAATTCTGGAGGTGAATATTAAATAATGCATAAATTCTCGATTTTATACTCCCCTGAATATTAAGGAATGCCAATATTTTAGATGAGACATATACCGGAAAAAATTCTTGAAACATCAAATCTAGGGCGGAAAAATTTTCTACAACGGATGGAAACTTTTAGTTAGTTTATTACGCAATATTATGCCAATGATTTTCTTCCTATTGATATTAGATGATACATCCAACATACTGAAAGTATTTGATGACGACCCAATCTTCACTGCAACGTTAGTAAATGGGATACATGCGTAGAATCAGCTTATACATTGGTATTAACTACTGGCATAAACACTAAAATTAAGATAAAGCTAATACAATAGAGATAATTTAAGAGATAACACCTTACCTTACTATGCATTACGCTAGATTTATTTATGTCAGCACTCCTTTTACAAACAGCCGTTCAATTTTGATCTACTTTACTTTCTCATTCCAAAAGAGTGTTCAGCTTTTTCTCAACTTGCATATCTGGCTCTGATTCTGGACCTTCCTTGGTCGTTATATTATACCTTGCTTCTTCATGGTTCAGTCATCTGTAAATGAAACTCATTTCGTTCTCATAGATTCGTCATTCTCCATCACTGGATTCGCGCTTGGATTTTGCCGTTTCCTATAGTTCGATAGTTAAGAAACTGTGACATCTACCTTATAATTATATAAGAAAATATCTGGAATGTCTAGCCAAATACAATTAGGGATGAAAATATAACATCGGATTTTAATGGAAATATACATGCAGGTCTCACTATCATCTCGCTTAATTTCGAAAATATCTCTAACAAGGAGATTATAATTGCTCCACAGCCATCATGGATTTTCATCATTTGGTGGACAATTCTTTCTTTCTATGAGGACATTTTAACACTGCAATGAGTTTCAATGACGATTACACGATGAGTTTAATAAGTTTTTTTTCAGCAATTAACACTTTCTTTCTAAACCATTACCGTTAAGTGGGCAATTCTTTCTTTCTACGACGAAATTTCAATATTACTTACACCATTAGTTTAAACAAGTTTTCCCAGCAATTAACGCGTAATTCAGGAGCATGTTCTCAAAGATCTCCTCATAAGAGACTGAGTTCATTATAACACGACTTGTGTGCCACGACTTGTAAGTGTGACACAAATTTTAATTTTAAGTGGATTGGGAAAACGTTTCATTAGCGGAACTTCCTTAAAGGCTAAGCATGTTACATGTGCTTGCATAGAGGAATGATAAACTTGTTAAGTATGTCCTGCTGACCGCTCAGAGTCTTTTCGTACGTCTTAGAGTGGAGAGAGTTCGCTTGAAAATTTATTTTCCAAAAAGCATTTCTATGTCTCCATATAGCAACTCAAATCACTTCCTTACCTTTCTAAGATTCTTGAAGAAGAAAGACAAATAAAAGGGTACTTTTGCAAATGAACTTACTTTTTTTTCTATAAATAAGTAAAGGAATTTCTACCATCAAATGAGAGTGGAAGGGGTTTAAATAGTATAACTTGTAATATAATTTCGTAAAAGAAAGCGATTAATTTGTTCAGTTTTAAATGCATAGCACTGAAAATTTAGCCATCTGTCTTCTATGTGAAACACGGAACTCATTTAAGATATATATGCAGTGCTTGAAAAACTGAATAAAGGATCTCTAAGAATAAGACACAATCAATTTTTTAAAGCTGTTAAAAAGAAACAATCTTGTAACTATCTCAAAAATCAAAACTTACAAAAGGACATTTTTTGGGCAAGGGCTGCGGAACTTTCAAAATCCAGAAAAAACGTAGTATTGTTTTTAGTGTGAATTTCCAGTGCTGTTATAACAGAAATAATTAGGAATAGTTTCTTTTGGAGCAGGAAAAAGTGATAACAACTCAGACAAAATTATAACAATCACATTAAAACATGTCACTCATTTACAAAAATGTTATCACATCATGGTACTTTTTCTCTGCAAATACTTAAAATTTCATGCTAACTACATTATAGCAATCAATGAGACAGTATATTCATAAATTAAATTCAAGATCTTTACCTAAAAATCATGTTTTACTCAGGGAAAAAGACGGCAAACAATTTTTAACTCTTTCTGTTGACTTGATATTTTTCAGCTCTTGCGGAATCGAATATCATACAATATATGATCATACATAAAAAGAGTTATGGTACACAGTGGTTCTGTGACAGAGTACAATAAATTTGTTTTTATTTCTGGTATTTCATGTTTTTTAATCAAATTATCAAAATAAGGCTGGAAAATGTAGGAAGGAGTTTCAATTTTTATTAGTTTGCGCATAAATACACGTATTTGCTATACGAAAACTTTTCTATTGCTGCGGGTTTTGAATTACTTCATTAGAATTATGTGCTACGTGTTCATCCCATGTTAGCGTTTTATTTACAATAACACCTAAATCATCAATTTTGTCAGTGTATTCTATTTCTAAATTTTGAACTTAAATCTTGGACAGTGATTCAATGTTTACAGATTTGAAGATATTTTGCACTACCGATTATTATACTCTTAGTCTTCTGAGAATTTAGGTTTAACAAATTATCTGACGCACATTTATATATAGAAGAAATATCTTAATTAATTTGTGCGATAGCTTTTGAGATATCGTTGCGATTGCAGTCGATGTAGATCTGCAAGTCATCGGCGTATAAATGGTACTTGCAATGAAGTATGCTGTCTGGGAGATCTTGAATGCATATGACAAATAATAATGTGCCGAGTATTAATCCTTTGGGGACTCCCAAGAATTTCAAGAACAGCTTATTGCTATCTACTCTCCGATTTTGAAGTATTTCAAAATGAGACCTCATGATAGAGATTGGCAAAGTAATAGTGAGGTGTTATTATAACCACTTTCCCTGTGCATGCAACTTCGTGTCTTTTCTGATAAGAAGTTTGGTTCACCTAACGTTGCCTCCCACTATTTCCCTCTGTCCAGTCCCCTCACCCACTTCACATCATACTCTCCTCCTTGCCTTGCAGGTCTGCAAAAGGAACTTATGCGAGAGCTGTAAATCAGAGCCTGAGGCAACGTCTGAAATTCCATGAAAGCAATTGTGGCTACAACAGCAAATGTAACCAATACTTATAGACATGAAATTTTAATTAGTTAACGTAAGTTTTAACAATCAATAAATAGGCGAGTACAATAATTTACCAAGTAAACTAACCAAAATGCTCTTTTCCGAGGGTGTAAAATCGGAAACATTACAACATTCATACATGCGAGCTTTTCAATGCGGTTGGCCAGGAAAATCTATTAAAGTAACCAAAATGGTAAGCAATAATTAACTTAGTAGTATTTTCCACATTCTATTCAATGGAAACCGACCATGATATCGACACTTTATGTTATTTTCAAGGTACCTTCAATAACATTCCGCCTGAATATATACACACCTCGGCCATAAGGATATAAATAGGTTTATAGGATATAACGGAGGAGATGGTAAAGGAGGGGACAAACAGGGGTGAAGGAATTCAAGGTGAAGCAACAATAAGTAAATCATGGCAGAGGATCAGAACTATAAAAGAACTTTAAAACAAAAGTATAGCATTTTACACTCGGTTGAACTTGCAGAGAAATTATCCGATGGAACCCCTCTACTCAACGCAAAATTAGTTTCTTTCGACGTCACTAATTTATTTACTTCCGTTCTAGCCTGGGAAGCTTCTGATACAGCCCTGGAGCTAATTAAATCTCTTTGACTCTGAGAATCATAAGGATACTAAGAACCTTTTCAAGATGTGCATTATAAAATTATTTTCAGTTTAACAGTGGCTATTATTTACATAAGCCAGGCCTCATTCTGAAATCGCCTCTATCCCCCGTTTCGGTAGAAATTTTTATAAACAATTTAGAGGTTGAACTGTTTAAGTCCAAACACCCCCTCATATCGAATAAAGCCTGCTAATTTGATGCGTAGATGATATTATATATTTATGGACGGGTTCATGACGACAATTTGAAAACTTTTAAACACTTTTTACATTACATGACAATATCGAACTTACGTTGGAATGTGGGGGTGATGCTATAGGTTTTTCATACTTAAATATTTCAACCATAAGCGGACATAATGACCTGAGAATTTACAGGAATGTTACCTTTATTAATGCCATTATTCTTCATGGTATATTCCGCTATCATACTCTTTAACTTGCCGCTTTGCGGTGCATGACAGACATGTTATATTATATATTCCCATGACAGTGCCGAATTTTTAAAAAGAGCTTAATATAATAAATATCATAGCTCCCTGGAATGGCTTCAATACTGAATGCATAGATGAGTTGCTTAGTCGTTATTGATCTATTAAAGCCACAAAATTGTTGATTTCATTGTCGTTAATAGTAATATGCCGAAACGCTGGTTATAACTACCTTTCGTAGGAGACCTATCCCATAAATTACTGAAAACAGTTCCAAGTGATTATTTTATGCTTTCATTTTATAAACATGTAACGCTTGGAAAAAGTTTCTGTGAATTGAAAGGTCAGTATTGCCATATGCACTGAAGTGGAGTTTATACGTTGAAATATGAAGACTGTTATATTACGTATATTGATCAAACTGGCCGAAATTTTAGAGATAGATTTTAAGAACATAGAACATTTTCTATGAACTGTGATGACAAATCTTGTTTTGCCAAACATTTGTATATTTTTAATTACTTTAGGAATTTGGACGTAAATTCTTCACATTTTAATGGCAATGGGGGGTCTAAACTGTATTTCTATGAGTAATTTGATATTCAGAATAGCCCGGACAATATTTGTAATGACATTGTTATAATGACTCAATTCCCTCGTTTAAATTGAAACCTCCCTTCACGCCCAGTGATGCTCTAACTTTGCCTTATTGAACTTAAGCTCTACCTGCTCTTATCTTTTTCTGGTTTTGGTCCCCCCGATTGTTTACATATTGTTTCTTCACCTTTAATCCCCCATCTGTATGTCTACTACCTTACCGTCCACTCCGTCTTTCGCTATTTCGCACTTTCTTTCCTAATGGCTCAGGGGTATATACACTAGCAGAATGTTACAGAATGGACCTTGAAAATGATGTTAAGTGTCAACACCGTGGACGATTTTCAATAAAAAGAGCGTGAAAATTACTACTGAGACATATTATTCTTACCATCATGGATTTGTAAAATTTATACCGAGTAACCCCTGAAACTTTTTCATACGCTTGTAAAGTTATACGCAATATGTTCCAAAGCCACCATTACTGTTTGATTACTGTGGAAACGTCAAAGAATATTGTAAAAGTAACCACGAGGTCATATAAGTCTCAATTAATGGCAATCATGCATTGATTTGACTTCCTTTTTCATTTTGTTATATTGAAATGTCGATGCAAAATAATGCTGTTTTCTGAAAAATGTTAGCAAAGTATTTTTAATATTGGATTAAGGAGGTTTTGATTATTGATAGTTGAAACCGTTGCAAATAAATTGGTCGCAATTTGTTTAGTCAGTTTAGCTATGATTTGCTATTAACACCCAGAAAACCACGACATAAGATTTCAAAATCATTTGGAGATCTATTAACCTTTCACAAAGGAATTTTATCTAAAGCTCATTAGAGAAGCCAATAGTGATATAATGAACAATATACCCTTGGGCAGCTGTAAACCTCCACTGCATGTCGTACTACCAACTTAAACAATGTAGCTCTCACTTAGAAATGCAACAATAGATTCTTTCAGAACCTTTTAGTGATACTTTTTCTTTATTTCCTCTCCTATGATACGTAATATTTATGATGATCCTATGATAAGTGAGATTTATTCTTATCCCCCATGATATTTATCTCGTTTATTCATTTTTTCTCTCGAGTACCCTAAATTTATCATTATATTTTTTCCAATAAATGACTAAACACATTCTACGTCGCATTACGTTTCCCGAGGTAATTCAGTACATCAATTACTGTGACATTTTGCAATATATTCCGACTGAGAAACAATTGAAATTACAACGATTCAGTTTTAGAACAATATTGAGGTTTATTTTCATTGCTTCTATTAAATAACCCTTCCAAACGGGTATGAAAAAAATTCGACATTTCTTTTCCGTTGATGCATATACTCCATAGGTTATGGGAAATTAAATTGCTTTCGAAACTAAGTTTTAAGCACGTTCTCGACGTTGATACAGAGGGAATTAAAAGAGGTAGTCTTAACGCGTAGAAACATTCACTAGGCAGCGATATAAAATAGAAGTTATCGTAGTCACATAGTAGATCACCCCGTGAAACGAAGCCACCGAAAAAGTTTCGAAGAATTTTCATCACCATGATCGATGGGATACCTATATCATACGCATTGGCAAAGGGACAAAGGAGAGAAACTTTTCGGGTTTTAGCATTTTTATGAAAAGTATAGTCCAAAGGTCGACAAAGCCGCTTTCAAAGTTCACACACAGGAGAGTAGACGTCAGCAAAAACAAGAATACACAACACAACTCGCGATAAACTATGGTGGCCAACTTTAAACGGACGCGAATGAACATTTCTCTGCGATAAAACTGTTATTTACTCGTCTCGCTTCGCTTTCACTCACGTTGATTCATGGAATTCATGGAGGACGGGAGAAGGACAGCCCTCTTATATGTGCTGCTCACTTTCGATAAACTGTCGGACGGTATATGTACGGTTTTTCCTCTCCCTGTCCTTCAGTTATGGATGATTCATCCATGACATAGGTCCATACCGTTTCGAATAAATTTGTATCCCAGATACCCCTCGTGAATAACTCATAGAACGGCCCCATGGATATCTCTGAGGGTGTTGGAAGCTGACAATTTTCAAAACTACGAATGAGAAAATGCAATAGTTTACTAGAGCAGGGGTCACCCCAGAAAAGTACGATAAGATACATTTATAACTCTTAAAAATTCCCTGGATGCCATCGATGTCACAAGAATACTTTAAAGTGTTTTGGAGCTTTTTGAAATGGATTTAATCATTCTGTAACAAATTATAAATAAAATATCTCGAACTGTCAACTTTATTACCACAATGCAGTAATAAAGTGGATAGTATGAAATAATCCGTTCATTTTTTAAGTTGCTGTACCACAGCATCTCGCATGACAGTGGAATTTCTTCATCAAGATGAAAATACGTATAAATGATATCTGATTAAAATTATATCTTAAAATAAAATAAGATATATGTGTATTGGTTTAATAAATAGCAGGATCGGTAACTTACAGTCAATACTTAGGTTTTCTCACAGGCTTTGTCAGTCCAAGACTAGGAGGTTCAAAAAATATTGCTTAGTCGTGAACACTTACATAAATATGCATAACCTATATATTTAAATAGACAAATTAAAATATTTATTAGTCTTATTGGTCACTTTAAATTATATGAGGAAAGTTTTCAAACAGGTATAACAAGGAAAAATTGATCAAGTTCCCTCTTACTCTAGAACTGATCCAGGGCGAGTAAAATAGTTCCCGGAATTTAACGAATGGTGTCACACTATGTATTAAGAAATCATATGCTGAATCATATGCTATATAGTAGGGTACACATATTCTCATGAATTTTCTATATTTAGCTATTTTTATTTACAATAATAAATATGCTGGCATATTGAAACACTACTCACCAACAAAAATTAAAACAGATATAAAGTCATCATATGTAAAGTCTTTAAAAAAATGCTTCCTAAAAAAATTCACGTGTACAAACATCCCCCTATGTGGTGAAAGTTGGTACACAAGCCGCGTTTGTACACGTATATTAAAGCTCTTAGGATCAATACAGAAAGCGTTTCGAATACATAAGATTGGATTAGTCTAACACATTATGTAAGCATTCAAAAGTGGTCATCATTGTCACATCTACTACAGCCATTTTCCTGAAATGCAGCATTCCTGAGGCCATCTATTTGCATTCCATGCATCAAATCCAATTTATTTCTTGTTTTAATTTCTTATAAGGCTTTAGGTATGCTGTATTTCTTTCTCTTTTGCAGCCCCGGTTTCTTCTTCAAAGGATTTTTCAGGAAAGGATTTTTCAGGATAGGCAGTCATGATCGACATAATTATCAGTTCTTATTCTTTATGTTTTATCATTTTCGCTGTACTTACAATATTTTGCATCTGACCTGACCCACATTTCATCAGTTTAAATTAAAAATATATCAAATTGTAGCCATATGATTACTCTTCAGATGTGTACTACATTGAATACCTCAGTTATGTAACTCTAGGTCAATAAGGAAATGAGACAGAAGAATATTACTTGCCGGCTAAAATAAGGCACATAGCTTGCCTTTTTCCAAAAGGAGACAAGTAGATGATTGGCAGTGTTTAAGTCAAGGGGGGCGCCAGATACAGTTTAAGTTTCAATGCGCTCTTTCCCTTAGTTGCACTGCTATCATTCCTTAATGTACGAGCATACCCTTGTACCCAACTATCCCCGGTGTCCCCTACTGAAGGTTTAAAAGAGAAATTACCTTCTCAACAAGGAGGATTACTGAGGAATGTAATTTCATGAACCGATCAACGACTGAATTTTACGGTGAAATACCAAAACAGCCCATCAAGTTCAAAAAGTTTCACAGAAATATCAATAGTTGCTCCAAAAAGAATGACTGAGATAGGATTTCACGAGAACATATGTCAGCTCTCCAAAAAACATTTGACGCATAGTCGAGAAAAGAAAGCAATTAGTTTCCAGTTAGGACGTTTAGGTGCCGAGTATTTTCCGGTTTTGAATTTATGCCCTACATTAGTTACAAGCGCCAGCTGTAGATCCGATGAATCTTACTTTAACTGCACTTCCCTTCTACATCCGTGGACGGTACAGACCTCACGGCGCAGGAGCGACAAAAGCAAAAGATTGATGACTCCCCGGATACAAAAGTCGGCATGCCCCAGACCTAGATTCCTAGGGCGAAGGAAAGAAAGTTCGCGAAAAAGAGACAGTAATACATCAAAAAAAGATCCATTTGAACTTTGTTTAAAAAATATAGATTATTTTCATTTCTTGAAAAAGAAAGGTGCGGGCCTTAAACTCATCGCCCATTGTGGCAAACTTGGTTAATTAAACCCGACAGGATTAATCATCACTCATGTATGACAAACGCAAAATAAGGAAAGACAATGTTATTTTGGCCTTTTGATGAATTTTAATGCAGAAAATATTTGGTCGAAGAAGGAAAGAGTCCATCAGAGTGAATCAGTGATGATGACTTATTGTTTTTACTAATTTATAGCTATGGAGGAATAAATTTAATAATGATTTTAATTGCATGCGTTTCAGAATGATAACATTTATAGTTATATAAAAACCAGGCAAAAGGCAAATAGTTCAAGAATCAGATAAAATAGACGACTATTGCGACCATCTCTGTTGAGACTGCACAGTGGTCGGAGGGACCCCGTTTGCCGGACAAAATTCGTGGGGTGGAAAATTTGAAGTTTTCATCCACTATTTTAATACAATTTTCGTAAGAAAGGCACTAAGTAACAAATTAACATAAAAAACGAAAGTTAGGCAGTAGTTTGACATGAAATTATTTATTTAATTACTTAAACACAAGAATGAAAAACATTCGCGTTTGCGGGAAGACATTGAGGGTACAAGTTTGGCATAAAAAATAATCTATAAAGATGCATTATATATTAAACACATCGCTACATAAGCTACTGGGAGTACTAATGGAGAAAACTAAGGTAAAATTTAATTTAACAATAATAAATGAATGATTGACTTATCCTTCTGATTCTTGCTTTCTTATGTTATTCTTGAGTGGACTCATATGTAAACAACACTTCGGTTGCTACGCATCAAGTGTGTAGCTCCGTCCGTCCGGCGCGGCGGGCTGGCAAGCGCGGTCAGCGCCGCGGCACGTTATTACATTTTCTTGTCTTATTTAAAGAAACGCAGCTAGACGCAGCTAAATATTGTTGGATGATATTTCCAAATGTACTCTGTACAAGATAATATAGGTCTGATAGCAGTGCACTCTAGTGCACAGAAGATAAATCAAATCAAAGATGTGATTAATAACTTTTTTACTGCTCGCTGGTATTTCTTGCCCTGAATCGCTATTTGAAAAAACTGTTAAATCAATTAAGGTCGAATTAAAACACAAGGAATTGGTCATAATAAAAACGGTAATTACAGTTCCTTTGAAGCCACTGATATCTGCAGGAGAAATTCCGAAAATTGACGCTGAAAACGGGAGGAACTGCGCCGAGCGAATTATCTCGTATATAAACTCTCCTGTGTGTGGGTACAATAGCTTCAGTGAGAAAAACATAATTGTTTATCATAGTTTGGATATTGCACTTTAACCTGGAACCAGTTTTGAAAAGATCTGAGATATTTCACAAAATCGTATTTTGTCCGGCAGAACGGGTCATTCCGACCACTGTCGACTGGTGTTTTCTTAAATAGGATAGGAAATTTGATTCAGTCATATTGAGAGATGCACAAATTATATTCCGCGAAGTTAAAGTTCAAGGGTTGTAATATCATAGTGTGGAAATCCAACGTGAAATTAGCGTTTGGCATAACATTTACCGGCAACACCCGCAAGTAATCAAAATTAAAGAAAAATTCAGAATGTGAACTAACTTTTCCTACCGTACCAGTTCACAGCAAGACGCAAAAACTCATCTCAAGTAAGGTTACTCCTTCAGCCTGAGGAGTAACCACATGGAAAACTTTCTGCGTGGAAATGCAATGGGAATTTATAGCACTGAACTTTCCACAGGGTAGCTCGTAGGCTTCCGCGGATGCAGTGTTGACTGTTACTTTTTACGGGATTCATTCCGCGATGTATGTTTTTTAAAACAACAATATTTCGCTGGTCCTCCTGCCAGCTTCATCAGGTTAACTGAACTGCTTTATTTGTCTCGCTCGTCTTTATATATAAGTCTGGACTCCCATTGTTGCCGGAATATGAATTTGAAAAAATTCGTTTTAGACTGTTACTCAACTTGTAACCGTCTTCTCGGTTGACGTTCTCCGGTCTCTTCGCAATTTCTACAGCCTCCCTTATTAATCTTGGGTAATAGCGTATTTCCCTAGATATTAATCTTGTCTCCTCAAAGTTGAAATTATGAGTGGGGCCGCTGAGATGGTGTTCGGCTATTGCAGAAATGCGGTAATTATTATTTTTAATTGCCCGTTGATGTTCTTGGAGGCGTATTTTTTAGGGCTCTGCATGTCTGGCCTACATATGATTGTCCACAGCTACACAAAACTTCTTAACAGTTAAGGTTTCTAGATGGATTTTATGATTAGCAAACATGAAAGCTAACATGAATATCCAAGTTCGTTCGCAGTTGGTTTAATTTATTTCTTCTTCGAAAACATTCAGCTTGCATGCATTGAGACAAAATACGTCATTACACACTACAACATAGAAAGTCATTTCCGCAAAGAATATGATTTATACTTCCTCAAGTCAGTTAAACAGCCAGCACGAGTTAAAACAAATTTTCATATGCCAGCGAAGGATAAAATTAATGTCACGATAAGGAGAACAGCTCTTCCAACCGTATCCGAATGTGTATTTAAGATATTTCTTCTGACTAATTCAAATTCGTGATTTTTTTATAAGTTACAGTTAAGGCTTAACTATATGGAAATGCGGCACATGAAATAATATCTTGTTTTTACATTTTACAATTTTTTTATTTTCACCAATCATGGTTTTGTCATAAAATGTCATTGAAAATCGTCACAACCATAGTCAGTGAAAATAAAAAAGTGAAAACTGTACAAATCGAGAAATTATTTTTTCTCGAATTTAGTTTCTTTCGATTCGAGTTATTTTTGATTAACGAGACTTTTATCTTAATAAAGACTCGGCGTAGACAAAATATTACTAACCATTATTACATAACCACAGTGATTGCTTATTTTCTTTTTTACAAAATATTGCACGCATACAAGTTTACAATAAAGAAGAAAATACCTTATATATAATATTCTTATAGCGTCCCGCACATTAAGGTAAACCGAATATATTTTACATAAACATATAAACGATTTTTTCATTACTGGAATGTCATACATTATGCATATTAAACAATTAAAGTCAAAATTCTACTAAGAACCGAGGTGACACAGGATGTCATAACTCATAAAAATAAAAGGTCATGCGAAAACTCATTTGCCATTGTAATAAACATTCGGACTACATTTTAATGAGAATGCCATCTGATATTATTACTGATTTCATGATACTAGAACAATTAGGATAATTTTACAGCTTAATTTGCTATTTATTGTTAAGTCCTTAGAGATATACCACTTAGCATCGTTTTGACTTAGGTGTTCAATGCAATAGCGATACGTTGAAAAGGTTAAATTTCAGATCGGCCCACACACCGACTTCTCAGCTCCCGTACACTCCAGCCGTGCTCGAAGATTCAATATCACCCGGCTTCGAAATATATATCCCTGGGCAATGGATCGGAAACAGACCAATGGGCGCTCATTTGAATAACCACACACTCATTGGATCGCACGTTCCTGGCGATTGGAGACGGGGGCGAAGGTGTAGGCGTTCGCCTCTTGCTGCTCGAACTCGAACGGAGACTCCCCCCTAATAAATGGCTTCAATTAAGGATCAGAGGAATTGCGAAAAGGCGCCCCTCGTTGATAGAGAAGGGAAGGGTCAACCACTTAGCGGTTTCAAGTCCTCCCCCACGCCGGAGTGACGAAGGAAAGTGGACTCTGGGATGGCTCCGAATTGGACATTTTGGGGGCCGGTAGCGGAGCTTACGCGGTTCCCCACCGATGCCCGTGGCGCTATAATGGGGGCGGGGTTCTCCTACTAATTCAGAATTACTACACGCTCCCTATCGCTATTGAAAGGATAGGTTTAATCACGACTTACGAGCGCAGTGAATGTTTTATAGGGTAATGCTCCGCGATATTCATTCGACTGAGATCAATTACGCTTAGGGGAACAAGAAATCTTGAATATTTTCGCCTGGAGGTGCGCGAATTGCAGGAATGAGGAACCGAGTTTTGGTCAATAGCATCGGAATTTCCAAGCCATAAATAACTTTATTAGTGCCCTCACTGAGATAATTCATCGAATGCAATATAATACATAGTTACGGCGCTTATTCTATGGTTGCTACATCAAAATGATAAATTTAATTTTAAAACGTTTGTGTTATTAGCCAAAAACGCTCACCATAAGCGAAAAACAATATGGCCCTAAATAAAAAATATTCTGGTGACGATATATAAATGAAATATCACTCAGTGCATAATGAAACTTAATTTATGCTCCCGACTTACTTCTACGATAAATTGAGCAAAAATACATAAAAACTTATGGCCAGATATTTTCCCAAATTATTTTATTTTTTGCATTGGCTTGATCTTCATTAGTAATTTAGATTTTTGCAATATCGTCAATGAAAAATGTTTATAAAATTTCATTCTAAAATACAGAATAGATGTATTTTTAAGAAAACTAAAGAGATTTGATTACTAGAGCAAATTCAACCTTGCGTGAATTAGTTCACAACCAGAGTACTCAGATAATTCAGGAAATTTTGTACCCACAATGTCAATGGGAGCACGGAATGGAAGACGTAATGTAAGAGGTGGAAGCGAAAAGAGAAACTTTGGGTAGTAACTTCCCTATTCTTATCGTAAATTACCGGAAGACGGCAACAACTTAGAGTTCCATGCAATGACAAACGAGGTACCTATATATCCCTAAACTTCTTCCTCACGAATCTTAATTATGAATCGGTATACCGGTGAAAAATTTTGCAACAAAGTTATAAGTATTCAATACATATACCTCAGCAATTTTTACATAGAGTAATAATTACCTACCATTCACATGCGGTAAAGAGCTCCATTTATGTATTTCTTCCATTTATTGGTTATATACATATTTATGCAGCAATTTCGTAAGTATCCAACGCATATACCTCAGCAATTTTTACACAAAGGAATTATTTCATGTTCATTCCCTGCCATTCGTAAGCGGTAAAGATCTCGATTTATGTTTCTTGCATTTATTGATTATATACCTTTATATGCAACAATGTTATAAGTATCCAATGCACATACCTCAGCCATGTGTGCATAAAGAAATTATTCCTAGTTCACTCCCTGCCATTCGCATGCGGTAAAGAGCTCCATTTAATTGTTTTTTGCATTTATTGATTCCATCCATATATATTCAGAGTATATATTCATCACGTCATCCACTTTCGGCACAGGCAGATTTAAAGACGTAAAACTCAGGTTGACAGCCCTTTAAAGCTGACTCTGTTTCACCTATTTCCCCCATACTTCCCAGTATATTCATATTTCTTTCGCTCCAATTACCCTCACAATAGCTTCCTACTCGCCCAGCTTTTCTTGAGAGGTCTGATACTTCTCCTGTTAACAGTCTCTTCTACTTCACTTATTAATAAATTCCTTCCTCTATTTCCATCCTCTCACACCATTTACTAAACTATATTGTAACTCTTTCATCATCCGATTTTCTTCATTATTCATTCATCATATTCTCTTCATTCATTATCTCGCCGTGTATGAACAAAGAAAGCACACCTCTTTAATCTATACCCGAATCTGTTTCATAACCCACACTCTATAGATCTATATTTTACCGCACTTACGTCTCAAGTATGCTATTCCCAAGTCCACAGGGTAGACAAAATTCATAGAATTATAAAAAAGTCATAAATAAAGGAACGTAAAAATAAACTAGCTCCCATTACTGTAAGCATAAATTGGGTTGCAGGGAAAGTAGCACACATCGGCTAGCGGAGTAAAATATTTTTTTCACAAAAAAGCTATTCTCACTGTAATTGTGTCTCGCATTACTGAGATTTGACGATCATGTATCGACTTATCAATAAATGCTTTTAGATAAATATTTTCAAGTGCACATAAAAGAAGCAATACTTCACATGAAATTTTTCTGCCTGTATTACCACGGAAATGGTACTAGTATCGACGATTTTCATATTCAATTGTAAGTATTAATAAAATTCTGATCAAGGTAATAACCTAAGCATTTCGGGAATGAGTGCAAGCTCTCAGGAGACTATGACGCACGGCAAAAAAACATTGCATTTGATGCTTTTTGACTGCCACTCATTACAAGGTGACTTTTTAATTTCACATTTCATCCATTCACTTTATCCACAATCACGCCATGACATACGTTGATAATACTTGGGCTAAATTCATGCTTCCACTAAGGAGATCCGGACTGTTAAGAGTCTGATATGGTTTATTCATGTAGCCCGGCTTTCATAATTCACACCGAAGAACGAACATGGTAAAGAATTAACGCAAAACGTTTTACAGGGGTTCAAATGTTGCGCTGTAGCATAATAAGGTTATTTCCTCAATGGCTGCAGGTAATTTTTTAATCTGCCGCATCTTAGCGAGAAAAAAATCTAAAAATGGACACAAATAGAAGGAGCATGAATAAAGTACTAGTGTATTATAGATCGAGAGGAAACAACTCTCACGATATGTGCACGTAAAAAGGATAAATTAGCACAAGATGGCTGATAAAAAATAGCAGAATAAAATCCTTTGAGTCGAGGGAACGACGTTGACGAGGTAATGGCTTCCAGAAGGCAGGAAGAAAAAATGTGCAACCATAGAACACTATAAAGAATAGGGTTAGAAAATGGCTCAGGCCGTAGAAAATCCGTGATATATATACTGGGAGCTTGAATACTTGGGCATAATGACGAGTACAATAAAAGTAGACTACTCTGTCCGTCAGACAAGATGTTACTGTGTGGTCCCTAAGGAATATTTTGTATGGATAGGAGTGATACCGGCGTCCCACTTCTCTTGTTTCCTCTACCCTATATCCCACTCCAGTCCTAGCACCATTCCTTCCATCGTCAAGCGCAGACAGAGAGAAACTGGTCATAAATTGGAACAATATTAGTCTCAATCACTTCGTTATTACGGGTTTCGAACATAGGATTTACTTGCCAATCTCGCCCAAAACTGTGATTTGACAGAGTTTGCATTGCCACTTCCATGAGAGCCACCTCAAAGGTATATGGCCCGGGGTGATTCAATCCCGGGAATTCTATACTCAACCCACTTCTGAGAGTAAATCCACTAGGTTAAGGTGCGGACCGAAAAGCAGTCAGGCAAACAATGCACAGCAAAGCCAGAAATTAGGACTATGCAACTTTGAGGAACATGCCACCATGCCCATACATGTTAACGAATGCTGATGCTGAGTAGCATCAATGACATTATTTACCCATGAGTTCAATGTATGATGTGCTTAAAAGACAACAAGGGCATTGGCAGTAAGAAATGAAGTCATTTGGTAAACACGTACAATGCCGTTTGGGTAAGGTTCCCACGAGTCAAAAAGATTCCGCTATGGTGGCCCTTTCAAGGTATTCATTTATTCATATTCAAACATATAATCGTAAAAAATTGCTCACTTTCAATTCCTTTCTAAATTAAATCAGAATATGTCAACTGCGCTACTACCTCAAACATACTTCTATGCAGAAAGCAAAAATATGCGAGGCATTTCAAGCAAGGATGGGTGTTAGTTGAACCTTCTTATATGTTGTAGTAAACACAGGTACCTACAAAGTCTGGAACTTAACCAAATATGGAAGAAGCAAGAAGGATATTGTGAGCCGAGGCGACATAGCAAAGGAGGCACTTTATCATGAGTAACCTGACAGCATCTTAAGCTTGTATCTTAAGTCTGGAAGAAAATAAACACTTGACTTAAACATATACATAGAGCGTAGTCTATTTAGCAGTGACTCCAGGAGAAAAAATCAGCAGAGTAAAGGACATTGGAAGCAATGGAGATGTGGTTTTACCCAAAGGGTGACAGAGATCAAATGAGCAAAGTAAAAGACTGACGAAGAAGTCCTATACAGAGCCAATATGGAGAGATAAACGAATTGGATACAGAAAAAACAGCAGACTGAAAATAACATTGGAAGGATTGCAGAGGAGGACCAAAAAGGGAATGTATCAGCCACATATTGAAGGACCAATCAATAGGAAGGAATAGATACATCTTCCACATTCGTAACTTACTTTCAGCCACGTTATACTTAAATTATTGTAAACCCTAATGCCGTAGTAATAACGGATAGATGAGACATGGTGGGACTAAAATTCGAGCGAGAGGCGAAATGGTCAGGGATGCGAAAGTCTTTTAATTACTCCACGGTGTTTCGAACCCACCGTCGCCTCGCCACCATCTGAAGTCCTTATCCCTTTTTTCCTCCCTTATAAAAAGAACAGAAACCACGTGAGGAAGGAAACGGCTCAATGCACCGCAAGTCACAGGCGCGGCGGGCCCCGGCGATTTAAAACGTTTAAATTAGTCCATGCCACACTCTTTCTCCCTCCCTACCGTTTTCCACTCTTTTGCGCCACAAATTCAACACGGTTGATTTTTTCCCCAATTCATTTCCTTTCTTTTCAACCCAGGGAGTCTTTTCCCTTCCTCCACAATGTTCCTCAAGTCCTGTACCCCTCTCCCACCGTCACTTCTTTTCTCCCCACTCGCCAATTTTACTGACTCCTCCCCCATTCCCACTTCCCACAACTTGGTCCCTCGGTTTCGCTTGGAATTTATCGGGTCGACGGTCACCGTGGCGCTGGGGGAGTTAGTTTCCTGCACGCTGGGCCACCGTACATACATACACCTACCCCCCTCGCGCGAGCGGCAATCCTTCCCCCCATGGGCGACCCAGCCGAACCCCTTCTTCATCCCCTCCCCCCCACGCCGAACCAAAAGACCGTAGGGAAGGGATACAAGGGGAAGGTGTTGGTCGGAGGGGACGGGAGGCGGGTTTTCGTGGAGCGTACGAAGAGGAGGGGGAGGGTGGAGATAGTGAGAGAGTTTAATCGGAGTGGGGTTTTTGTGAGGTCGGCGAACAGACCGACAGGGCGGAATGAGGAGGAGGGTGGAGGTGGGAGGAAGACTGAGACTTCCAAGAGTGTTGTGGGAGGAAGAGAACTGCGCGGACCTATGCAGGGAAATTGGGGAGGACGTTTAATTAGGGGCGTCCTCACTCCTTCCTCTCATACTCTTCTCCCCTCAATGATCCTCCCGACATCCCGGCGGTCTCTGTTCTGTTCGGCATCGCGCCCAGCCCACGGCACACCTCATCTGGTGTTACTAGAATATCTCTAAGAATAAGCTATAATTTAAACTTCAACAAAATGAAAGTCTATTATGATTTAAATGAATATTCTATAATTATTTTGTAGAAAATAAATATATCAGATTCAAGACACCTATGTTATGTCATCAAATTTATTAAAATAATTTATCAATTATTTGTTAAGGAATTCCCAATTGTCTTTGGCCTAATTTGTTAAATACATATTTTTAATTCCTTGGCATGTTCTGCGGATTTTGCTATTTAAATTTTGCCGAAATAACTTAAGAAATTATTTATGATTTCCATAAATTTATAATCATAGACAATGATAGTTTAAGATTATCATTAAAATTATTATTAAGTTTTGATTGTGTAATCCTTGAAACAATAGCATCAATTGACCATATTTACAGCTTTTCCAAACTCCTCCAAATAAAATTGTTTTTCGCTAAGGAATTCCGGGAAAATTTCGTTGATTACATGAGATTTCCAGTGATCCACCAATATTACTTGTCTAAAACATTAGATATGCGCTCATGATTCGGAAAAAATATTTGGTCAAGAAAGTAATTTTGTTACAAAATTACTATCTCACGGTACTCTTTCGATAAAAAGTAACGCACTAATCCTCAAATAGAAAATAACGAAATCTCCTTCGCCAATTTTTGACACAATATTCAACATTTTTCCGGCAGCCCTTCGATATATATTCATCTACTAATCTTTCATAGCCTTCTATCATCGTGTGCATCTGGCCTCACTTCTATTGTGTCAATATTCGACTCATAGTTGTGTGTTAGATTCTTCATAATTTTTATCGTAAGAGTTTATCTCTTGGAATTGTATCATTATTCTGCAACCTTAATTCTCCTTGAGTATTGTTCTTGTACTTCACGTTCAACATATCCGTATTTGTCTCAGTCATAAATTATCAGTCCTCCTAACAAGAGACATGGCAAAAATCACTACCTTCACCCCTATTTCCTGCAAATAATATCGTCCAATATCCACGCCTACATCATTTCTGGCGCAGTGTATCCGGTCCAATACCACCTAAGTCTCTCTCTCTCTCTCTCTCTCTCTCTCCAACCCACCCTGCTCCCTCGTTGAATATTTTCTCACCACCCACGTGGACCAGCAGGGATGCGATCCTTTACGATGAACCCAATTCACAATGGAAATACTCCCCGGACTCCGTTCCTTAGCGACCGGAGACGTCCTCCTCCGCCTTCCATACCCTCGGTATTTGAACATCCTTAACACCTAACCCTACCAATGATAACTTCCGCTCCCCCATACGCCCAACCAAAACCCTTTCCTCCCTTACCTCTCTTGTATCCCAAGGGAACACGACCGCAGCAGGGAAGTGGGAAGAGTATGGGAGCGTTAGGGCGCAAAGAAATAAGTTTCTTGGAGGATTCCGCAGAGGGTGAGACAAAGCGGGGAAAATAAGAAGGCTATAGATCGGCCGGGAGGGTTTTGGGAGCAGAATGATATAACAGAATTAACTTATTTTTCCTTACCTTTTCCCTCGCTACACCAAACTCACGCATTATCCCTAGAGGCTTCCTCTGCGTCCTTCCCTTTGCATCGATGATTATCATGGAATAGATAACAGTAATTCCAGCGATTTTTTTACCATTCAGAAAAGAGATACCATGGTTGATATAAAGGGTCTCGCATACAAACTAATTGCTTGGTTTCATTTTTCTACAGATATTTTCTCCATTTTAAATAATTGCGAACATTTGAGATTCAGTCTAGAAACCGTATATTAAGAAGTTACGTTTTTTTAAATGCTGAGATGATACAGGCTTACCTATCTAAAATTTGTGTTTAGGTCAATAAGAGATTGTCGGAAGACTGATGTGGTTGAATATACATTTAACAATATTCAAAAAATTCTTAACTAAGATTTAAAACATGGTATTAAGTTGTATTAAACATTCAGCCTTGAAAAACTAGAAACAGAACTTCTTTTGGCACACATTCTGATAGAGAAATGTTATACCAAAAAAAACTGGAGTTCCGTTTGTTAGACACTTTAAAGCACGACATTGTCAGAGTCTACTGAAGAAAGTGGATAATGGAAAAAGGGTGGGCGATTACACTGTTATAGATGTATGCTGTAGATGGTGTTTTCTTACGCCACCAGCAACGCTCAAAAAAGTTTTGATTTGGTATTATTCATTATTCTAAAAAAGGTAAACACAACATTATCACATTACAACAATGCGCACCGCTCGGATTTGAATTAATCAAATGGAAAAATTAAATATATTTCGATTATAACACCCAAAGAATTGCAATCACCTTATCTTAATAACATGCGTAATTCAATTACGGTTGAGGATGAAGGGTTACACTAATGAATGAAAAAAAACCTATTTTTTCAGGGTGAATGACCTCATTAACATAGTTTCCTATTCCCAATTTTTTCCACCTCAGCACCCAAGGTTTAAGATCACGAGGGAACCACAACGAGAGACAAATTCCAAGGCGTTTTTCCAGCATTCTGTTTCTTCAAGCGCCAAAAAGTTTCGACGAGCAAGTGGGAGAAGATTTTTAACAAAGAAAATTCTCAAACCGGTGAGATAAAAAATGGCGAAACATTTGTCAAAGCAGCTTTGAAGAGATTAAGACATTATATCGCGGAATGAAGGTGAATATTCAGAATGCAAAATAATGAGGGTGAGAGAGAGAGAGAATGGAAGGAGTCGCGGTAAGACCCATCGCTCCAAAACGGGAACATGATTCGCAAAACTTTATAACAGACTTGCCATTCTGCCCCCATTTCTTTCACCGGGCAATTTTTATCTCCCAAACTATAGTTCCGACCTCGACCTGAACTCGCAGCAACAAACGCAGACCCCGAACTCTCTCCCAACCAAAAAACAATTTATCTCTGAAAATCCAACCCCTCAACAAATCCAGTTTCTTTCACAAGTTAAGCATTTCTGCGTGAGCATGAATGATATTACGACGTATCGACTGCGACCTGCGATGTTCATGATGCATATGATTGTCATGTAGACCAACCGGATTTTTTGATGCGTTTTCATGAAAAATGATATAGTTTGCAATATCATATAATATAGGAATATCTGGAGATCCAACTTTGATTAGATTGTTGTTTTTCTTCAACGGAGCGCATGAAAAAATCAAAATTTCTAATCAAATTAAAAACTGAATCGACGTTAAAAATCAAGTGACCGGAAGTAAAAAAATGGTTTACCATCGTTTGTCGTCATTTTTTGTGAAATAACATCAGCAGCTCCCATGTTACTCACCTACAAAAGGGTGAAAACAGTACAATAAGACAGTGACCATAATAGTCGTAAGTTATCATAATTTATGGAACAACCAATCAAAATCCGACCAAAGAAAAACGATATTTTAGTTTTCTTGGTTAGTTACCGTCAAGTTTCCTTGAATGAGTGCATTCTTTAATACTTTAAAGCCGTCAAAAATACTACGTTGAAATCCCCCTCAGCTCCAATGCTTTTCATGAATTAAGCTGGGAATACTTTTATGGCCCGAACTCGGTCCCTTAATGGATTTTCTTCGAAATTTTCATTATCCAAATGAATTTTCGTACTTAAAATCCAAAAGTTATGTTAACTTATTAAATTTCTACGACCGTTTTCGATATATATTTTACATTCATGTATTAATTTGTTTTTTGCTCGAGATTTCTCGTATGCAAGTATTTATGAATGTTGAGGCTACAAGGAAAATAATCCTTTACGAGGTTTAAGTGAAGTACGATGAAATATTTATCTTTATTTTTCATTAAAATGCGATGTTGGTTTGCATATTTTACATGCTAAATGAAATATGTCAACGGAGTGACAATCGAGGTTTTAGATCAAGAGTTATAATCTTACATCCCATTCTTCGAAGTTTGATATGTTTCGTACATAAACTAAGGCGATACAACGAATGAAGAGAGAGTAATGTCGTCCCACGAAAGTGCACTATGAGAAGGTCTATTAAACATTACAACATGCAGTTCTACCACATTTTTTCCGATGCATGTGAACCTAATCCCATTCAGATAATTCAAAAACTTAAGGCAAAAATTGATAACAAATTACCTCTTCCTCACACTAATAGATGGAAAACTGGATTGAAAAATTTATAAAATTCGTAGTACATGAATTCAATATACTTGATAAAGGAATATGAAAAAATTATTGAATTAAAATGAAGATAACGCCTAATAGAAATAAATAGAAGACCTTATTTGCTATCACTTGACAGCGCTAAGTGGACTATTCTTCATACGAGATAATATTCAATGATTACACCCGTAATTGAAGTACAGCCGAGGCTCACACATGATGTAGATTTTACATTGTAAATGCATTCATGCTGCTTCTTCGTAGCAACCTTTAGAGTAAATTGGTTCAGAGAGTGAATTCTACGTAAAGTGGCGAAGTGAAAGGAATTACGAATAAGTCATTTCCCTTGTATAGAGATGGAGTTCATAAATTTCAATCATTAAACTCGTCCAGTAATTTGAAAGATTAATTAGGAAAATTTTCGTTTGAACTTCCATCAAATACATAGAACCCGGAACGGAAATTTTTCGGTACCCATACCATTCAATTCACTCACTTCAGTGGATAGTTTCAGCATATTAGTCGGTTACTTTGGATTGCGTGCCATTACTGAAACTGGAAGTTGATTTAGTGTTACATGGTTAAGACGGTAAAGAATTGAAAACTAGGGGAATAAGGAAAGATTAATTAGCAATATGGCGTAAGGAAAGGCCAATAAATACTCATGCTAGTACGCAGCTATATAAATATTTTATGCTCTTTGCAAAATTCAGAGCACTAACCTTGAAAATATTCCTTCCAAGTTCTCGATTAATAATCGGACTTCAAGAGAGAAATCTATTTCGATTGCGAGGTTGGTACACGGATCAAAGCTGCATGTAGAAGTTCATAACCAATGATACGCCTCCGTTAACATCAAAATGTTTCACGTAGGCTCAACTGAAATAAATCTAACCCTTGAATTTACCAAAATTTTTCATTAAACACATTCATTGAAGTCTTATTTTTAAGAAAAATTTCCGAGCAGAGCAAATGGACCAAGGCCAGAAACCAGATTCCAGCTGATTAATACAAATGCACGCGCTCGTTCCCATTCGCTATCTCCATCGCATTCAATTTCAAATTCAATCGATGACTCTGTCGAAGGGAATCCGTCGAAAAGGCCTGGAGCTCATCTTGATAACTGAGGCATTTTGTGTGGCTTAGGTACACTTGCCTTCTTAAGGGGAAGCGTGCGCTCTGAAATACGATTAATTTCAGATGTTGCTGCCGTATTTTCCATGCATAATACTGCACGCCAAAAAACGCCAAATTCAAATGATAATTGGTGTATTTATACAGTTTAGACACCGATACATATTTTTTTCCTGCATCTTTAGAAATTTAAAAAAACATTACTCTCGTTATTCGAGCATATAATTACACTAATTTAGAAAGCAAGGTGCCAGATTAATCTACAGCATAAGCTTTAAGCAACTTTCTTTCGTTAGGAAATTATTATCTTCTCTAACGCTGGAAGCCATAATAATGTTAATATACCGTTCTAATGCCATGAAGTGGTAAGCTAAAAAGTATGGCCTATCTTGGAAATGCGGTATTTCGTAGAAATAACTCCGATTGCTCAATTCTTATCTTTCAAAAACATAATTCGATTTAGTTGGCTTGTCATTAACGGGAAAGAACAAACTTACGCGTCGTTAGGAGAAAATAATTTTTCTCCAGAAAACCCGGCGTTTTACACTTTAATAAGTTATACCTTTTAAGTACTATTTTTGGTAAATAATCATCAAAAGGGTGCCGACTTGCTGCCAAACGTCGATAGTTCTCTATCGGCATCGGGGACTCACAAGCATTATGTGAGTGGATGAGCTAGGACCCTTGCAATTGATTATACATTTCGATTTGGCAACTTTTCCGCATTTATTCCTTTAAACTCCGTTACTGTTCGCAGATACGGAGGTTCTCCGTAGTTTTTTCATCAGACTCTGTGCAGATTCAATTGACATTGTTGATGAAGCACTACAACATGACAGCAATTAGTGGATAACTTCGAGGAACTGAGCGGACAGCCGAATCTAAGTTCTCTTGTCTAGATTTTTGCATAATTTAAATGGTTGTAGGGAGAAACAGGTACGTTTTGGTACTTTTTTTTGGTCATACGTAAAAATGTGACATGAAATATACTGTCAGAATTGATTATGTGCTGTTCATCAATAGGCATGGAAATATTATCTGGCCTCCTACTCAGCCTCTTAACGAGTTTTCTTAAAGATAAAACCTTACCCAATGAATTTTTCATGTCTTTGACTCTCAATGTATGCCGTCTTATCGTATCATACGAGCCGTGCTTCAGATTAAGCTTTGACATATGCACAGATACATACAATTATTATTTATTTCACAATGTCAGACACATAGGCAATAGGGAATGGTTGAAATGGAGCTTTCCCCTTCAAAACAGCTCTAAGTCCATTCCATTCCCGCTAACTCCAAGCTTCCACTTCCTCTATGCCTCCTCAAACCCCACCCACCACCCCAAGACATCCCCCTGAAAACTTACCCGCCCTCAACCCTCACCCTCCCCTCTTTTTCCACCTCATCTCCTCCTTATCTCCCAAGCCGAAACTTCTCGACTTACACATTTCGCTCGAATACACCAAAAAGCCCCAAATAAGGCATTTTAAGTGTTATTCTCCCCCCTCCCCCACTTCCCACAACCCTACACCACCCAGGAGTCCCGTAGACACGGCAACGGTCTTATCAAAAGCGAGGCAACTTTTTGAAATTAAACCTTCTGTCGTCTTCTTATACGGCTGCAATCTCCCATCCTCTTCCATCTCACAGGCGAGACCTGGGGCGCCGTTAGCGTTATGCCGGCGGAAAAGTTTGCAAGATGTGAGTAGTAATGCCGGATTGCATTTCCCTGTCCCCCCCCCCATCTCCTTCCATCGTCATGATCCGAGGAATACGATTTGGGTCATGTTGGCAGAAGGAACGCTTAAATATTAGCCTTTTTGAAGAAAGAATGAAGGAGCTAGGAAAGAGTCTCCCTCACAGCTTGCGCTTTGAGAGGCAAGTAAAAATGCCGACCGTGCAACAACTGCTTATGCACGTGGGAACAATCTACCAAAATCTTCTTGGGATCCTAAGCACCCTGGAGCAAGAGTTAAGCCGTTCCTTCGACGGATTCTAATTAGTGGGAATCTCCGCAAATTGACGGGCTACACCGTTCGTGCCAATACAGCTGGAATGAGTGGAGCGGGAATTTTTAGTAGTGACGAGAATAAATAGAAAAGTAAGTTAAGGTGTGGGTTATCTCCTGTGGCACTCGTCACATTTCAATAAATTTGGAAAAAATCATACGCCGGGATATTCATTGAATTATATGCACTCACTATTCGATAATTGCTGAATGGAGAAAATCTATATTAATTCAAATTTAAGGACTGCATAAGGAATAAAAATAGGCAGAAATTTTCTCAACGTTTGCTGACTTCTGCGATAGCACATGGCCCAGACCATCTCAATTACTAGCTATGTGCATGCTGAGATCAACCAAATTGCTACAAAGTGAGAAAAATGACTTGAACAGAAAAGCGGAGTTTGTCATGGACATTATTCACGAAAATAGCACTGAATAAGAAAAAAAACATAGTTTTATGATTTTTGACTAAATGTATTCTCGGTATGAATCGTAAGGTTAACTCGCTCTTCCATCGATAACACTCATTTCAATTCACCGATAGCCTGAGGAAGTATACAAAACCGGGCTTTCAGTTAGCTTCAAATCAATGAATAGTTTGCGTCAACTTGCGGTTTGCGTTAACTAGGCATAATAAAACCGGACTAAAATACGGCATACTCCTTCTTAAGCGATCTCATCCCTTCCTTAAGACTACCATACGTCAGAATCCCGTCATAAAGACTCCTTGCTACGACAAGGAAATAATGGGATGTAGATAATAAACTACAAGAACCCACGATACCATTGATATTAGATCAGTAATGATGCACCAGCTTCTCACGCAGGTAGACTACATTTTCCTCATTTCGCTGTGCATCTCGAATGCGCTATTTTACGGCACTCATCTGTATTACGGAGCCATCTATGAAATCGGGTAGTGCATTACAGAGCATAACACATGGAGATCAGGATAAAAAAGGCGACTAAGAAGGAAGGAAGTAATCTCAAACGTTTTCCCCCGAACAATATGGCACCATCGGCGGACGTTCAACCGAATTCGTTCAAGATAACTCCCTTTTCTCTCTCTCCATGGCGACCGAGGAATAACAATCACCCAAGACGCATTGATTCCGAGCGGCAGGCAGTGCGCGGGAAAAGCAGTAAAAACGGAAAGTCGGAAGCATCCGCCGCCGAAGGAAATGGCATTAAGGTAGCCTTTTTCCCCCCACAACGGACACCCCTAAGTATCCAAAAAGCATTTTTCCGCGAGTTGCGCAGTCGTTCTTCTTTTATTTTTTAAGGTGTTCCCGCGATCGCTCGCCAGGCGGCGACACCGCAGTTTAAATAACGACAAAAGAAAAGGGAACACCGTTCAGCTTAGCGTAGGCCTCCGTTTCACTGAAAGACGAAATCGTTTTCGCTATTTTTTTATTATTTTACCTTCCGTTTTATCGCTTTTATAGGCGGTCCGTATGACATAAAATGTTTGAAAGGGTAGAAGCGGTAAGGTATCACGAGAAATGGAAGGGATGAGATGTAGAAGAAGCTGCAGAAGTGGGATATGGAAAGAGGACGAAGTTTGCGTTTCGCCGGAGGGGCGCTGTTTCTGTCTGAAGTCCTTACCTTGAAGGGACCCCCCCCCCACATCCTCATCCGCCCGCCATATGTGAATGTTTTACATTAGTTATACATTAAAACCCGCTAAGAGTGTGTGGTGCCTTCATAACGGCTGATTTATTTTAAATTTTCAGGATTAATCGTAAGATAACTTAGCATAATAAAGCACCTGAAGCTTAAAACATAGGTTAAGTGAAACAGAAAGAAAAATTGAGGGAATAGTTTCCCTATGAAACACCGGAGAATCACCGAAACTTTAACCTGGAGATGGAAAACCCACAGAACATTAGAAGCAGTGGATCAAAGAAATTAGAATTAATGAAGCATAAAGTAGGATCATGTATAAAGTTGAGGAAAGTGTGGAATGAGGAAAATGTGAAAGAGATAGCAACTTTGCTCCGGTTGGACCAGATGTCGAATTCGTTGCGAGCATTTGGGGCCCCGAAGAGAAAAATTCAATTCATTTATTAAATAAAATTAATGAAAATCCGCTAACTACGCTTGTCATCCGCTCACTATGACAGTAACTAGTAGGCAGAAAGTGCCACACAGCTAGTAGAAGGACAAGGCTGGGTGTCGCTAGGGTCACAAGCTAGGCTTTCTTGAAACAATTCATGTATAGCGAGTATTACCACGACAAAGAAGATATAATTTTGACCTAATCTAATGTGGCAACTATCGCTCGTCACTCGTCATTTGTCTCCATTGTGCGCGGCACGCGAGGAGCGCGCGTCAGAAGTAAATAGTTGATTTCTTGGACAGAGGACAATTGCAGTGAGGCAGTCAAAATGAAGGGGTGAGGGAATGAGGTCGACCGATGGAAGAGTGCAGACGTTAATTTTGACATTGCCATGACGCCAGATAAACCCTAAGAATTTTAAATTTGGGTGTAACCCTGTGGCTTATATTTGTCAGAATGTTACTTGTCTTTCTTTCCACGCACCATTAGTCTACATCTACATCTACATTAGTGAACACAATCCAAGTATTGTGACAAAAACAGAACACGGATTGTCGAAAAACAAAATGATAGGTGTCCTCCACCCACACTTTTCCCTATTCTCTCCTGTAACACGGATGTACAAAGATTGATAAGATAGCGATTAAGATATTTTATCTCTGCCTCTGCGGAGGCTCCTTGGGTAACAGGTAGGTAGGTGTATGTGAAAAGTAAGCAATCTAACACGATTGTACAGTGCCTGTCACAATAAGTACATATGTTAAACCTAAAATAAGGAGCATGAGAATACTTCCATCGACAAAAACATCCTATCATGAAATCGACAACGTTGAAAGAGAGACAAAGATCCGAGTTCATCTCGTAAATCGCGGACTAAAGCTTGGCTGGTGAATGTGAAGGGATTGATGTAGTTGGCGAGAGAATTTCACTCAGAGGAGATGCTGAATATAAGTGAGCGCTCGGTGAGTGAAAATACGGGAATATAAATATGGACGAAAGAGTGTGTCAGCAGGTGGATTGAGTAGGTATTCTAAAATTAAAAAAGAGTGAGATCAGGACAGTGAGATCCGGAGAAGAATTTTCTAAATATGTAACATGCCGTGATTTTGACGCGACTAGATTTGAGTGGGCAATGAAAAAGAATGAAGGACAGCTCCTTAAGTACCAAAGTCTTTTTGAGGACGCTTATTGGTATTGAATAGGAATAATTGTTATCCAATGTGGCAAAAGAGCAAAAGAAAAACTTTAGAATTTTAGAAAAATTATCAGAAAAATATTGGAGCTAAAAGGAATATTTATAGAGAGTGAAATATAAGCAATCAGATCAAGCAACACGATCAACTCTTAGTTAAAGAACCATTTCTTTCAATGCCTCTCTAAGAAGCTTTTAGAAGATCGCAGAACCAAGCAAAAACAGTTGCGTTATCAAAAAATTGGAAAGCAATACAGAACTAAGAACGAGAAGCAAGATATATATTTACGGTACGAAAAACTCATTCTAAGATCTATTCATGTACAGATTCACTTATATTCAGGAGGCACTGTCTCTTATTTGATTGGATCTTCACCGGCTGTTAAAATGTCATGCTTACAAAAGGTACACAGTATCAGCAACAAAGGGTAAAATTTATTCAGGTAACAGTGGGTACTAAATATTCAATGCCACGCCAGGCAAGTCCAATTAAGTCACGCCCTATACAGAGGAGTAAAAGTAGGATCTTGAAAAGGAGCCGTGACCTAATTGCTGCGTGGGGTGAACTCACAAAAATTCAAACAAGACACCAAAGACTAGAATCTTAAAAAGTGTATGCAGAAGAGGGTTACCAAGAGGAGTTCACAAAATATCAGCATTTTGCACACAGAAGCAAAGGAATACGAGTACACTGTTTGCTACACTGCAGAAAACGAATTAGAGAACCAACTGCCGTTAAGTAACTCAATGTTAACTTTCAAAGTGAATGCTTATATCGCAAAACTGGCTCTTATTTATTTAATTGAGTTAAGGTTCTCCACCTAAATGTTAGAAATTTCAATCCCAAGAGATCTCTCCGGGAATACCAAAGAAAATATGTTACAACTAAGAAAGCGAAATGGCACAAAAGGATCGAGGTCATTATAAGATCAAATTCCAAAGCAACTAAGACAAATACATTGCTTAAACAGAAATGTATACCCCATAAATATTAAATACCTATCAACTATTTCATTTTTATACAACAGATATACGCGAGTCCCTTCGTATTCTTTTATATCATTGAATTAGTTAAATGCCAAGTAAAACATTTGTTGAGTTAACCTTAGAAATAATTATGCACGTGAAGCTTAGTGAACGACAGGCTAACTTTCTAAAAGGTAAAACAAGTATCACACAGGAAAAGAAAAATAATTCTAACCACCTTTCAGGATTGATAAGATAGCGCTTGCGGAAAATCAAGGAACCTGAAACGTAAACGTAGCCAAGGGTCCCGGGCCCTCAACACCACAGTGCTTGTTTATTTAAAAAAAAAAAGGAAAGCAAGGAATGTTAAATTCATATACTCATCGGCATAACAACTATTTCAATAAATATGCCCTTTATTTCGGAATATTTACGAGGAGGAATCCAATGAAAACCGCGATAAATTTTTTTTCCACAGTTTTTATGCAAGGGTAATATTTTATTATGCATTATTTTTCTACATAGTCCCCTCCCAGTTCAATGCACTTCGCCATCGATTAGATAGTGCTTCAATACCGTGTGAGATAAATTCTAAAAATACCACATAATTGTGTTTAATTTCGAAAAAAGTAAAGCAAAGAATGTTGAATTTATATATCCTTTGTATTACATTATATTATATCATAACAACATTTTAATAAATATATCCTTTGTATAAAAAATACATATTTATTTTACAACGTTTAAACCTGTGATTTTTATACTCTTATGAGATATTTCACCGCCGAGGTCTTTTTGTAACGGTTGCTACACCATCGTCGTAATTGTTAGATCTTAAATTCTTAATTTCCAACACACAAAGTTGCTCACAATGTTTTAAAATTTCCCTACCAAATCACCCCCGCTGTATGGACTACCCATAAAACAAAACCATGACTACATCACCGACCTTGGGCGTTTAAGGTACGCACATATGACGTCACTTCAGCATGAAAGAAATCAGGGAAGCATATACTCTCCGAGCCAAAAGAGTCCATATTTCTTGGAAGATGTGTCGACCGGCCCCGTAAGCCCGCTTGCAGGCCTCGGGTAAAAGAATGAATGGGAAAGAAGTGCATCGAATGCAATAGGGGAAAGAACCACAACGCAGCCTTTCTTTTTCGAGAGTTTCTTTTTTTGTAGCTTCCTCTATTTATCGCAAAGCATCGCATCGATCGTCCGCACCCCTTCACTTCACCCCCTGGCTATTAAGCTCCTCTTAAACAACCTCTTTTCGCCCCACTGCCCTCTCCCCGAAATCCCCTCGCGGTCAAATGATTGATTGCTGGGAATTCCCTCCCACTGCTCCCGATACCACTCTTCTCTGCTGCAGCCCCAGCAGGGAAAGAAAGATCCACTCCAAAACCTTTTGCCAAAAGGCGCGCTCATCCCTCCTCTGATGCGGAAAACCCCGAAATATGTACGACTCATCAATTCACTGCGCCGTTAGTGAATCGTTTATGTATGCATTGGTACGTTGATGACGAGTCAGGGCAGCCTGGCTATAGATTAACAGGGCGTGGCACAGATGGATGGCTTCCTTTTTGCCCCCTGACGCTGGGGAGCGAGAAATAACGTGGTCGGAAAAAAAATAAATAGCTGACCACTGATTTGCGAGATCAAAGCGGAAGTCGGTATTCTCGAACAGAGTGCAGCACTAAATGACGAAACAGAGATCAGAGGTTGATAAAAGAGTGGACTGGACAGTGTTTATTGTAATGGAATAATTCACATAAAGCATTCATGGGTCAACAAAGGTTGATAAAGAGGAACAAATAACTCTGGAACCAATTCGAACCATCAAATGCGACGCTCAATTAATAGCTCAAAAGAAATGTTTCAAGGCCGATTAACGATCAAAACGTTTGTAACATTACGGGTGAAATTGTTATACATTTATCTTACATTAAGTATTTCCAATTATTAGTAGGGATGACAGGGCAATAATCTGGTTAAACTTCCTGAAGAATACCAAAAGATAAGTTGAAGGCGAGAGACGTCTGGATAGCAGATGGGCATGGCGGACAGGAAGAACCACCGACCACCAACTGCTGATTTGAGAAAAGAAACTCTTGAAGTGCTTTCCATGAAAATATATAATCGGAAGCATTGAAGAATAGAATATCTTTCTATTTAGAGCACACGACACCACTCGCCCATTCTGGAGAGAAATCAAGAGTTTATCAAGGAAGAAATCATTCGTCTAGCACTAAATATCGATCCAACACACCTTAATTCCAAGCCAATAATAGAAATAAATCCGCACTTCAACGTCTTAATCCAAGTTTTAATTTCACTAAGGCTTAAAAGGCACTGATGATTGTTAGAAATCCTGAGCATACAATTCTATAAATTCCTCACATGCGTGCAACGTCATTGGCTCCGAGGATAAATTAATCTTCAGGAACGATATGGTCAAGAGGTTTTCCCATTTCTTCTATACGCAAAAACAACACTCTAATGATCTATTGACAATGCTTAAACCATAGGTACTCAATACTTGCAAATTTGCAATAGATAAATGATATGTGTGAAATTTTGTGAAAATTGTGAATTAAAAACCTTGAGATGGCAGGCTGACATATTTTATCCAAAAAATTATCATAAGATAACACCATACTTTCGCTTTCGATTTCAATTTCGACGCTTGTAAAAACCTGAAAATCTCAATATATGAAGGTATAACGAATTTGATTCCATGAGTATAGCTGCAAAGAAAGCTTCCGCGGTTATCTTGGAATCAAGATTTTTTTGGTTCTTCCCGCGTAGCAGCGTATGAACCTGATGATGCCGGCAAAACTGTTGTTCACTAATATGCTAAAAAATACAAATAAAGAATAAATCTCCAATGGCCGTAATAATTGGCACCACACGTCAAAAAGAAAGAAATTAAAGTTTACTCTGTTGGTTTAACGAAAACATCAGTGACCAACCCCAGCCTCTCAACCAGAATACCCTCCTGAGATTGTTTACGAGAAAGTTACTTCCTCGCCAGTGACCAACACAGACACACACACACCCCAAAAAAGGATCCTTCGCAAGGGCTAAGGGGACCCCGCTAAGGATGCTTGGGGTTATAACCTGGGATCCTTCGAAGGGCTAATGAGACCTCACTAAAAATGCCAGGTTACTCACACATTCACTCTCACAAACACTAAAAACAATCACTAACTCACACAAATGGGCCCAACTTCTGGGAGAATATTGCTCAAAAAAGAGCGTGGTCAAAATACACACACACAAACACGGACGAGGGTGAGCGTCGGATGCG
Organism: Ceriagrion tenellum; assembly: GCA_963169105.1. Classification (NCBI taxonomy): domain Eukaryota; kingdom Metazoa; phylum Arthropoda; class Insecta; order Odonata; family Coenagrionidae; genus Ceriagrion; species Ceriagrion tenellum. Next base: position 51,933,845 of record OY720640.1, read on the forward strand.
CGTATTTCGCCCACAAGGTGGCCCTCTTCAGCGAACTGAAGGCAAAAAAACCCTAGCAACACAAGGTTGAAAGTGTCGTATCACAGGAGGGTATTCTGGTTGAGAGGCTGGGGTTATTCACTGACGTTTTCATTAAACCAGCACAGTAAACTATATTTTCTTTCTTTTTGACGAGCGGTGCCAATTATTGCAGCCATTGCAGATTTATTCTTTATTTGTATTTTGTAAGAGGCCGCAGAGCTCAAGTTTCCTCGATTTCACTAATATGCTGCAACGTGGGAAAAACCCAAAAATTCTAATGCATCAATATAAATATCGGTTGATAAATTAAGCATACACCTCATGTAAGAATAAAATACAATCTTAAATAGTGGTGAAAGGTAAAAAAAGATATTAAACATAACTGAGCGCGCTAACGGCAACCAAATATTGGTCAATGGAATGATGAACCATTAAATTCACAATCAAATAGGACGAGTTAGCTGTCATTTATTAAAGATGTTACATTCTACCTGATGTTAATTCATCAATCACGTTTCATTTTAAGTTTGAACTATTGTTATTGGTATTTCGAGCTTAATAGAAGAACTAGGATGGGAATTACTATCAGAACGCAGGTTAAAATTTAGGTCAAACCTTTTAAGTAAATTCGAAACAGAGTTGTCCACAGATGACGTTAGATATATATTGAGAACCCCTGCGTATTATGCTAGGTTTGATCAGATATACAGGATTAGAGAGATAGATTGTCGTACCGATAAATTTAAATGTCATTTTTCCCTCGTACTATAAGAGAGAACAATAGGCAGCGTAGCAAAGGGATAGGTAGGTGAAATATAGTTAGAGTAGTCTGTAGTGCATGATGCATGTAATAACAACCAATAATCCCTTCCTTATTATGTAGATACTTACTATCTAGCTCCATGTGACCCTATTATCTAGCATATCTCCCTTAAATATCCTACTTGCATGTCAATAGTGCATATTTGGTGATCTTCACCCCCTGCCACACACCCTCGTGGTGGCTCGCAGAGTGTCACGTAGATGTAGATGTATTGTACATCAGCAAATGGGATGATCAGGGACTGAACAAAAGAAAAAAATTCCGATGAAGGTTAATGTCGCCAACCGAATTCATGAATTGAGAGGTGATCACGCATTTCATAAGGAAACTGACAACCGTTACTCTCATATTTCAACTAATCAACCGGTGCTAACTTCAAGGTAATTTTAAATAGTCCATGTAGACTGTATTTGATGGAATCTTTATATCGTAATTTTTAAATAACTTAAATTTTTCGCCAAATGATTATCTATACAAGAGTAGCACCAAAATCATTAATTAGGCATAAGACACAAATCATCTAGAACCATCAAAAGACTAAAAAGTATGAATTTAAAAATAAAAACAATTAATGCACAAGATTTTATCAATTATCATCAACACATTTTCCGAAGGATAATTTTGATGCTCAAGGATGACTAAAGTTAATCAAAGTAAATCCTTGCAATAGTCATCACACAAACGCCGTATCTACACTGTTGGTGGAGTAAACATAAAGTAATCTGATGAAATAAAGTACCATCGAATTGACTCCATAAGTGTGAGGAACCCACACACAAAATATGTGCGGCATTGCATAAAAAAACCTATAATTTATAAAGCGTATAATAGGAAGGTCCTCGGATGAAAACGTAAGAGAGAGCTGCTACTCCGCTCCGGTTAGGTCACACCACGAATACGCTGAGTAAAATTACATCGAATAAAATTTTAATCGCTCATCAAGCTTGGGTAGCATATGAGAGGATCATACTTGTTCATAAATCATTCCTTTACATGTAATGAGCTTGGAAACTTATGACAGTGAGTTAAAACCTATCAGTCGGAACGAGTAAATTAAAGATAAATTCCGTAAAAAAAAGACAATCGTTATTGCAGGTCATAAACAGGAAATTCAGGATGTAAAGACATGGAACTTGACGATAAAATTTTGAAGTGATCAAATAGCAACAGTAATTGCATCATACTAATGGTGGTTAGAGTACTTGGGTTCCCAAACTCTTGAATACTGGCAATGGAATTACATGTGGAATGTACAGCATAACCTTCGTTGGGAAGGCCTACTCGTGGCCAATTCAAGGTCAGTGCACAAGTGTGCTGGAGTAGGGGCGGCGTAAGCGGGAATTCATAGGTCCCTACCCACGCTTCCATAATTCAGCGTTGGTACCTCCAACTGAAGCTTAATCCATTTTCCTTCAAATTTTGGTATTAAGTCTCAACAGGATTATAACTAATGGAGACACTCATTTGAAAATATCATTGATCTACGCGTTTATTCGAAAGTAGGAGAGACCGGGGTAAGTTGGGAACACTCATTTGAATTTTATATTTTAACTATAATGGTTTCGAATGTAAAAATTATGCAAGCGCATTGAAATGCTATTCACCTGCAATGAATAGCAAAGTTAAGTAAAAAATCTTCAAAACAATTCACATGTAAAAACACACCCCTTACGCGAGGCAAGTTGGTACACAAGCCCGGGCGCGTTGGTACATGTATATAAATACCTTTAGGATCAATACAGAAAACATTTCCAAAGGTATGAATTTGCATATCAGTCTAACATATTATGAAACCATTCAAAAGTGGTCATCATCGTCATCACTGCTACAGTCAATTCAACGAAAGAACAAAGTGTCTCCTGAAATGCAGCATTCCCGAGCCCATCTTTTGGCATTTCATGCATCAAATCCAATTTACTCCTGGTTTTGTATTCTGAGATACGTTAAATTTAATTTTTTTTCTCTTTTGCATCCCCTGTTTAATCTTCAAGGGAGTTTTCGGGAAAGATTTTTCAGTTATTATCGACAACTTTTGCTTTTTCTCCGTTTGTTTCATCATTTTCTTTGTATGTACCGACCCCATCACCATATTTTTAATCTAATCAGACCCACAGTTGTCCATTTAATATATATTCACAAGAAATTTAACGTATCAAATTGTTGTCGAATGTATTTTATTCGAAACTGCAGTACATTATATACCTTAGTTAAGTTGGTGAAAGCTCGGTTTAAAAGGATATATGATAGAAATATTACTGACTGGCTCAAAAACAAACAGAGTGCCAGTTTTTTTCCTAAACGGAGGCAAATAGCCGACTGGCAGTGTGTTGAGTAGAGAGGAGTGCTGGGCGCCCGACACAAATTCCACGAGCTGGCTCGCTTATCCAAGTTGCCCAGTTTTCCTTAATGGACTAACATGTCCCTGTCTTCCCTATCGACAGAGTTCCGCGGAGAAATTAAAATGATATAAGATAAACTACAATAGTGGAATCACTATGAGCGCTTATGACACTTAGGCTTAGGAGTGAACTAAATGCAGTGCGTTTAAGTAAATGCTGGCAGTAAAAGCAGAAGGGACGGGATTAGTAATGAGAGGGTATTAAAAACTCGTGGCAAAAAGATCGTGCTTACTTATTTTGGTCAATTCGACTGCATGGATATGAATCGAACAATGAAGAAGATTAATGATTGAGGAATAATTGATATGAGAAGAAACCGTAGATCGACAGCGTCATGGATGAATGTAGGAGAGAAAATTCATCATATATAGAAATATATAACTAGCAAAAAGGAATATTAGGTGTCCTAAAAACGGGATGGTGTGTATGGAGCAGTGTATGAGGGCAACAGAGGTAAAATAAACGTGCTCTGTTTTAGGGCAGTACTTATAAGGGAGATTATCAGAGCTTTTTATACCTATCAGTGAGAATAAAAGTTGAATAACTGTACAATGTACATATTCCTAAAGTTAACGGTGTCACTTGTATGTACAAAAACAGTACGACATAATTTATTTGGCCTCAGACTACTGGAAAATTCATATTTTCTAGTCTTAACTCAGCGAAGCCCGGAAATCTTTACGAACTACATCATAGGTTTGGTAAAATAAGGACGAAAAAACTGAGACAATAACCTACACCGCATTCATGAACTTATTTTCCTAAATAACTCTCAAAAGAAATTTAAACTAAACGTAAAATTAGAAAATGTACGAAACACAAGCATATTCGTGAGTCGTCCTTAACCTTTGGCGAGCCAAACATGGATTAATTTTTAGCCGTATGTCAGTTGATGTGAATATCTGCCTCGAGAAAAATGGGTAAAAACCAATGCAAAATTTGTATATTTCGTAACAACGGCATATGAAACTGAATTACTGTACACCCCGGATGTATGCAATTACACGAGGCAAAGTGTGTCAACGTACTCCAGACTACATGCCTCCGCCACTCCCACTGTCCAATTCCCTCGTAGACTGTTCATGTGACAGGGACGCCCTTGGGGATTTTTTTCTTCGACATGTCATTTCTCCCGAACGGCTCTCTCCCGCTCTTCCTTTTTCTCATATTGTCCTCGGCATCCGAAATTCTTCGAAAGTTTGGCACTGAAGTTCTTCTCTTTCCTCCTTTACCACCCTTGGAGAGGGAAAACTATGTCGTTGTCGTAAAGTTCCTTGGCGTCACTCTCAACTTATGGCGAAAAGACAACGCACTCCGGTCGCTCTAGGGGTGGAAGTGACGTCACATATTTTATGACGACATCATACCTTTCCTCCAACGGGAGAGCAATCTCGAGGTGACCCACAGAACTCCAAAATCTTCCCAGGGCATCGAACGCCGAGGAAATGTGAGAGAAAACAAAGGCGTGTTGTCCGGTAAATTCCACACCGCAGATAAAATGATCAACATAACGTCACTCGCATTTACCCAAACAGCAGAAAACATGTAATAAGGTCATTTGATGTGTATATACAAAACATAGGTATGTAAATTTCGCAGAGTTAAGCTGTTCGGACTAACAAAAGCCACAAAACTAGAAAATTTAAGAGACAGTTCTAGAAATATTTCATCCCGCACTCTTCATGTACACAACACGTGAAAATAGTAACAAATTACCAAATACATCCACTATAACCCTTTTCCCCAACTTTATTTAAAAGAATTCGATAATATATGTTTAAAGTAAACTACGATAGACAAATCCAATGCTGGATCAGCACTACTTTTAACAGGTCATTTCATTTTTTCATATACTAGGTGAGGAATGGAATTCGTGGAAATAAAAATCTTATTCTCTGCAAGTCACTACAGAGACAGTATACTTCAATGATGATAAAACTATCGTGAATCAGTAGTAATCTACAGTAAATTACCCGCAGGCGGAATATATTGGTGATTTTTTCTATTGACTAATGATTAGTTAATTCGTTAGCTCTATAACTGGACTGGATCATGCAAAATTGATGAGATAACTTAAGACACAAGTTTTCCATTGTTTCCTTGGATGTTATTAAAGTATATTGATAATAATTATTTGTCCATAATTATTTTATTCTATTAAAATTGAAAAAATGCCTCGATGTGGTAAAGTGTTTGATTACTTGTTATCTAGAGGCCGATCTTCGTAGGAATTTTCATTTTTCCTTGCGCGAATTCTTGAAGAAGTCATACCAGCTCACATACAAAATTTTGGATTGTCATTGAAAACGCGTCATAAGTCGACCAACATACTTATAATGCTACGGAGTATGTCATTTACCGTAAAAATACCTAACTAATGCATCTCTGATCATGGAGTTAATTAAAACAATGGTCGATACAGATGCACACAACGTGTTTTCTTAAAGTTAGAGAATAGGAAGGTATAGTGTGTTTCGCCTTAATTTCTTTATGTTAAGAAAAAACAAGGTCTAGGATCGACATAAAAATTAGGATTAATCTTTCTGCCTCACGTGAGTGCAATTTACATCGTCTTCAATTCACTGTAGAATAATTTCACGTCGTAAAAGATTCTCGACTTTGAAGTTCATATTCATAGCAATGCTTTTCATGAATATTACTTGGACTACAATATGAACTTTGACTAACTTTCACTACATTCAGGCGGTACTTGCATCACATTTTGGATACTAATTTAATTTTCCTGAAGATCGGACTCCAGAAAGTAAAAATTCTGACAAAGCCTTTCGTGGTGTTTCATGATGATATGTTGGAAGGCTTCTGGTGAACTTTCGTGCTGAATATCTTTTAATGGCGAGAGTTTTGTCCTCGTCCCAGAAGTTCCTAGATAGAACGAAACTATTTCAACGCGGTGGAGCACCAAAATATCTTTATACGATTAATACGTCGTCCGTAAATCTTCAAAGTGTAGCGTTTAATAAAAATATTTCTTCTGAATAAATTTATCGTTATCAAGAGAATGAGTTCGTACACACATTCATTACTTGCTTACGAGTATTATCTATTAGCCTAGTTTTTTAGGATATTACAGAATATGAATAAATATTTCCTGTTATATTATAATAATTTATTTATCTATATCGAGCGTTGATATTTTACAAAAAATAATAAATTACAAAGAAAATCTGCCCTTTCATTGAAAACTGCTACGAACAAACTATAGTGTTTTCCCGCTTTTAGAGGGATAGAGTTGGGAGCAACTGAAGTCTCAGAGGCTCTACACTAGGCTTAGTTTGCTGGGGAAATTAAGAACAGGTTTGATCAGAGCGATACAAAGAATGTCATTTTAACGCCAACCACGTTTCTAGGTACGACAGATGCGAGATAGATGCATTTCCGAATAGACAGGTACAAAAATTTCTTTTTTCCTTACACAACAAGGGTCCATAATAAAACTGGAGCTCCACTTAAAACACACCTATAATAGACTTCTCTATTTCACCTTTCAAATCCTCATTCTTTACACCTGTACACGGTTGGTGTCCTACCACCCCCTGCTACACGCAAGGTGGTATGTAAATATGGTATATTATCAGTAAGAGGAATACCATACTTCGTGTACTTTACTTACTGTGCTGAAACCGTAATAATCATTTAATTTTGTCCATCAAAATTATATTATTGCTATTGGTAACAAATGTTGATGTATCAGCGTATTGGGATAAAAACTTCTATGCACGTATCTATATAGGCTTTGTGAGTAAAATAATGAAAAATATATCATATTTCATTCTACTCATTTATTCCACTCATAACATTTAATTTACCATCTTGTGTCCCGACACCCCTGCCTCACGGCGTGCGAAGCGAGGTAGAACCATTTATTGACAAAGATCATTAATATCCGCTCGTAAACGAAAATCTTGCTGTGCTATGTCGTCCCGGTATTACGTACTAGCTGTGCCCGGCATGCGCTACGATGCCTTTTGCTGCGGCTTGCAAGTAAAACTGTTGAAGTAGAGCAAAAATTTAAGATTTTCGTGCTTAAAAAACCAATTTTAGGGAATTGCGAATCGTATACGAAAATTAAATGCAAGAATTCAAAAAGAAGAAAGCATAGAGACCACTGCAACAAATTTTGTTGCACGTGCAAATAAATTCCTTAGTTTTTAATGCAAATTATGTCTTACTGATATATTTCTGATGCCCGCAATGTTATGTCTCACTGATACGATTCTGATGCACTTGATTGAGCCACTCGTAAACGACCTGATTCGTTGCTTGCTGTTTGTTCCTCTCTTGTTTGAGAGGCTCGTGTGCCAACACTCATTTGTTGAAACGACTCGCCCTTAACCTATTGTACAACGGATTTAATAATTCAGAAATCTTTGCGGGCGCGCGCTCAACAACTCACCAAAGTTCCATCGTAATCTGAAGAATGGTATTGGAACGCATAGAAGACGAACAAACAAATATTCATTTTTATATATTAGACTGGCTGTGCCCGGCATGCGTTGCAATACCTCTTTTTCTTTCAAAGTAGGGACACATATTCACTGCAAGCAAACACATATTCCTGGTACCTACACTGGAATTTGTAAATGATGGCATGAGTTTACATTCCATGCCTATGCTCCGGTTTCCAAGTAAATAAAATATCCTATTGTAGAAGTAACACAAAAAGTTTAGATTTTCTAACTTAAAAAGCTAATTACAGGAAAAAGCGAAGCGTACAGGAGAATCGAATACAGGAATAAAAAATAAACAAAAATACCACTGCACTAAATTTTATTCTACATACAAATAAATTTAGTAACTTTTAAATCAAATTATATCTCACTGATTCGATTCTGTTTCACGTGATTGAGCAACTCGTAAAAGATCTGCTTCGTTGCTTGCTTCTCGCTCCTCGTCTCTTTGAGAAACTCGCGTGCCAACACTCATTTGTAGAAACGACTCGAGCTCCACCTATTGTACAATGGATTAAATCATAGACGACGAACAAACAAACATTCATTCATATACATATTAGATATGTATTGTCGGTCGCATCCAAGTCTCCCAACATAACCATTGCCATCGCCCTTCACCTCGGCGGATTCTTCAGATTGCTGGCCGTTTGAAGATTTGAGACGTTTTGGGAGGAGTTTTATTTTTGGGAGAGTCCGAGAGAACATGCATACATAGAGGGGATAGAGAACGACAGAGATGGTGACGGAAGGACGGAGCAAAAGCCCTCCCTGATGGTCTTGGAGGCTTGAAAGGGACCATTGGAACCCTCCACGCTTACTCCACCTCCAGGGAGGCAGGCCAGGGCCGGCGGCTGCAGACACTGCTGCCGCCCTCCACCCCATTTGCCCACCCGATTCGTATTTCCATCACGAAGACATCTTTGCCGGCACAAAAGGGAAGCTTGTGAGAGTTTTATGGCTCCTCCGGACCATGCCTACAGATGAGGTGAGGTGAAGTCCGTGGGTGAGGCAGACGACAGAGAGGACGTAAGAGGGAGGAGGAAGGGGAGAGATTGGTGGAGGGAGAGGGATTTGGTTGCGCTCGCGGGGGAGGCTGGAAAAAGAGGAACGTCGGTCGAGTGGTGAGAGGTTATTGGAGCAGAAGCTCGGCCAACCACTACCAGAGGGAGTTCGGGTGAAGGGCAGGACTGTACGACATCCCAATGCCTATAACGCAATGATGCATTCATCAAAGAACATGCGATGAATGGAATGACATAGCACATCACTAATATCGAATTGTATTGCTTTATTCACGATGTTTTGCATTACAATGCATGTCGGCAAGGGATATCGATGAACAATTATATTCCATAGTGTCACTACATCTAGATACGACCCTGCGAGCCGCCACCTGGTCGTATGGCAAAAAGTGTTAGGACACCAGCCGTGTAATGATGTAAGGGATAAGGTTTTGAGAGGAGAAATGGTGGCGTGTATAACGGGAGTGTATTTATCGGAGCTCAGTTTTTATTACTGTTTGTAGAAAGAACGACTTTTTGTACCTATCTGTTCGGCAGTGTATCACTCTTATTTTACCGCTTCTTTCAGACCTAGAGATGCAGTGCGGCGTCATGAGAATATTCTCCGTGTCGCTCTAATACATACCTATTCTCAATTTCTCAAGCAACCTAAGCCTAGCGTGTAGCCTCCGAGTCTCTAGGGGCTCCCACCTTAATCTCTCTGAAAGTTGTGAGAAACTACATGCTGGCTCTGAGCAGTTTTTAGCTAATCGAATGGCATCGCATGATATCACATGATGATACTTTATAGAACTGGGTGAATATTGTAATGTAGCATCTCACTGTCGGGCATACCAATAGCATATCGCAGTCAATGTTTCATTTCGCAGACATGGCCAAACTATTATTGATTTATGAAACTTACACCAACTGAAATTCGAAAATCGACGATATACTCAAACCCAACGATAAAAATGTGTATATATAGATAGTGAGGACTTAGGGTTTGGGTGGTGGTTTGAGCACCGGCTTTCCATCCCAAATGCCTGGGTTCATAACCAGCATTCAAGGAGATTTACATTACGAAGATATCCTGTATGATATTTGGCGCTGTGAGGAGAGCTGATAAAATCTAACAGCCAGTCGGCCGATTGAGATGTTAAATTGTGACCTCTTGAAGCCATTTCTTTGAAGACACTAAAATTGCTTCGGGTTTCTCTAAAGGCCGCTTTACACGGCAAATTTTATTGCAGAAACGAATGTATCTTAGATTGTACAAGAAAATGAATGGAATTAGAGTAGGTTATATTTTCCGTTCAGCCATTCAGGCAATCATACAATATGCCGCTTTACGTGGTACAATTTTCCTCATAAAAGGGTTCATACATTCGTGCGTACAATAAATGTACCGTTTAAAGCAGCCTTAAGACCTTGCCTCATCCCCTATATATTTCTTTCCAAATCAGTCTACCCCGCGATCCGTATTGGCTGAAAAGACTTCTCCTAATACCTAACCAAATTGCAACGCCTGGAATGCAAGGCCTGGGATGGGATTTGATCTCAGAATGTAGCGAATGTTACAAATATATAAAATACTACAATGCACTTGACCATGAGGATAAAGTTTGGGAATGCTACAGCCAAACAAATGGGTTTAGAATATTACTTTCCTCGAGTACGTAGCTGCCGCGAAGACAATGCAATTTGCTTCGTCAAATATAATCAGCTAATCATTTTATTTTCTCTTTAAAGCGTGTTTTTTATCAGCTACCCAGAAAAAGCTGCACATACTGCGTGATTTTTAAACAACTTTTTCTCCCTTTGCCTTTAAAAAGATTCATAATAAATTGATACTCATCGATTTTACTACTTGTTTAGCATATTGATCGTGTGAGCTGGTTAAATCTCCAAATTGATAACAGTTATTCTGAGGTTGTTGCGAGGGAAATAACAGTGGTATTTTTTATTCCTTTTTTCAATAATTAATTTGCATTGATCACCTACTAGTCATTACTAACCCTCTGCTAGACACTTTAAGGGGCTTAAAGGGTATTGTATAGGTGTAGATAAGCGATATCATTAGTTCCTTGTGCCCTAGAATGACTTTCGTTTAAGAACAATTAGCGATATCGTTTGATAGAAAATATCTCGGTCAGTGACACGTCACGCAATACTTAGGAGGACTCAAATTTTATATCGCGATGCGATTCTTGAATTGGAATACGGCCCTGCCCTATTTAGATAGGCTTTAGCTCTGGTTTGGGGCGGAGCGAAAGGATCTTACGTGGACAGCCTCAAACAGAGTAAAGAGGCCATATACCCGTCCGTCCATATTGCTAACCTCAGGCGGAGTGGGCGATGAAGCGAAGTGAGGTAGGCAAGCATGGAGACAGGTGAACCGTGGACTCCTCCTCGCCGTGACGAGGACCTCGCCCGGAGGCGGTCGCCCTTTGTCAACCTCAGGTGGTCACGACTTCTTTCCATTGGAAGCCTTCTGAAAAAAATTGGTCCTGCCGCAATTTGAAGACGGTTGAGACGAGAAATAATAAGAAGAGAATCACGTTCGTATTTTCACCTCCTCCGGAGTCGACGCCTGAATCGAAATAGCTCATGTAAAACTGTCTGTTCAGACATAAATGTCACGTAGCTCGTCACCCACAACGGTTCACTCATCCGCCCCTCAGGATGTGTACCTGACTTTCCCACGATTGGACCCCAAATCAAATATCAACTCTAAGTATAGGGTTAGCAAGAAAACTGTCATGGCAACACCGCTGGGATAGGATGCTGAAGGAAACAGTTGATGCGCCCGCTAAATTATGTATCGATTTTCCAAGATGCTCTTCTCTTGGTCGTTACCCTTGCATGCAGGATTAAGATCCAGTTCTACAATTCTTTATTGTTGTTAAGAGCATGATAGGATAAATTTAACGTTACGTGAATATAAACTGAGAGCCTTGCTCTCATACATTACATCGGACCGTCGCACAGTGGGCTGAAATCGAAAAAAGCTGGCCAAAATTCAAAAAGTGGATTTTTTCATTCTGGAAGTTGTAATTTGACATAGTAACTCTACTACTAATGATGTATATGATGTGTGATTCATTTTTCATAACTCTACCGTATTAACATTATAAAAGGGTTTAAAGTTGAACAAATTTTGCAAAAAAATCCAGAAATGAGATTTTATGTCTCTAAATCTCTAAAATGCAGAGTCAACAGAGCCTTTTGTAGGAACTAATTGAAATAAAAAGTGATACTAGTTTAAAGAATAAACTTTATTCTTTGGAATGTTGAAATTTTGAATGATCTAGAGGGATATTTACCCTTTTTATAGGACAAAATAACGGACCCTACTTTTCTCTGATTTTATGGCTTTAGGTAGAAAAATAGTTAAGAGGGACACGGAGTAACCGTAAGTAACTTACATTACGGTATTTACTCAAGCTTCTAAAATACGAATCCGTTGAGAAAGTCTGCAGCAGTCAGCGGCGACGAAAATAGCCTCGGTTTTTCGATCGCGCAGCGGGGTCCAGCCTAGCGCGGCAGCTAATCGGAATACAGTGACGTGGCGAGTATCATCATACGCTATTTAGCCATGAACTTAACTATGGCGATTTTCTAACTCTATATGATGTAAAGGATCGCTAAAGATGCTATAATAGTAGTTTGAAAAGACAATCCATTCTCTTTCACATGGTCCGATAGCCCTAGTTATCTCTCTTCTAATATATGCAAGGAGCTAAACCAGGCACTTCACGCTAACATTTAGGGCTGTGAATTGCGACAGTGAAACCAATAGAGACTTAATGAAGGCGTTTGAGATGGATTTATTTCCTATTTCCAATGCATTTCATTAAACACCCAAACCGTTAATCGGGCGCCGGGAGAGGAAATACAGATTTCCAGCGCAACTTCCTGATTATATTTAGATAAATACTTACATTCGACCACATATTGAAAAGGCAGGTTTTCATTGGTCACAGGCGCCATGGTTACGTCATCTCCAATCGGCCCACGTCTTCATTTTAGCGGCGTCTATATCGGAAAGAACGCGGCTGGGTTACTCTATTTTCCTTGGATAATGGCGCCTTACATACCCCGGGCGGGTGAAGGTGGGTGGGTGGGTGGGGCCGGGCCATCGCTGGGACTGCTGGCGCCGAATGATTGACAGATGACATGCTCAGACAAGTCACTGTTAAAAATACATGCACTTTTAGATAAGGGGAGCCTAAGATCCGAGGGGGCGGGGAAGAGGGGAGGTGGATGGGTGGATGAGTGGGTGGGAGGTGAGTAGGAAGCGGGTGGAGGTGGGGGGATACATCGGAATACACTTAAGCGATAAGGGAGGAGGGGGAATTGCCCTACGGTGGGGTCACTAGTAGTGTCTTGTGTGCAGAAAAAATTGTGTTGTGTTAAAATGCATAGGCTCCTTTTCCCAAATTGTGGCGATTTCTTTTTATGTGAGGAAATAAGAAACGTTTGAACCGATCACCTTGCTTCCTCAAAGTTGTCGAACTTACAGATACATTAAACAATTATTTTCATATTTTCTACAATGACCAAGTTCTCAATTACCTTCCTAGGTCCAATTTTTAAAAGTCTGGAAAATATAAATCGTTATTTGAGGGGGTCATTACGATACTTTTGTTGTTACCAATACATGGATCTGTATATAGCACATAAAAATCACGATTTGATTGCATGAGCATTAACAACAAAAGAGTTCATCAGCCACAATTTTCATACCACTAAAACTTCTAATAATGCATTTTTTTAAACCGTGTCGAAATGTATTAATCTCGCTTGCTTTCTTATTTTACGTGGGACCCACATCTCATCTGTTTAATTCGCTAAAATTTTCTTGCCCCATCATTTTACACCCTTCGGATCATAAATGAGCTTCATCAAACTCCGAAATCAGCCAATTTCTTCTTTCTTTATCACTCCCAAACATTCTGAGCATAATTGCGGCTTAACTTATGCGATCTGACTGATCTAATCTTATTTTCAAATTATAATTGTCCAACACTTACTTAATAAGATAAGAGACTAAGTTAGGCCGAAAGAAAGTACTGAAAACTTTTAACAAGAAGTTTTCAGTACTTTCTTTAAATGCTGCATTCATTTCTTACCATCGCATTCAAGCCCTATCACAAAATCTTCGCCCCTGTCGGAATTTGAAACCTCGGAAGTTCAGGTCGACAGGCCTTTTATGATCCATAGATGAACGATTTAAGGAGAGGAATGTTATGGGAGCATATACGACTGTACGACAATTACACATAATGATAATCAGATGGTCGACCGCAATTCGTGAAAGGGCCCTCATTTCCACCTCGCGGTTCACCCTCATTGTAACTTCGAAAACGACGCAGACATGGGAGGAGAAATTTCTAGTCCATCTCCCTTTATCCCCTTAACAGATCCTCACACTACCACCTTTTGTGGGGGGGAGGCATGCAGCCTGCCGCAACTTCCTTGTTACACGCAGACGTTTAGGGCCAGTCACGTCTCGCGAGCAGAGGAAGAGGAGGCGGAGAGGAAGGGCGAAGCCCACAAGGAACGAGAAAAGGGTTCTTCGGCCCCTGGAAGTGGGATAGATGGCGCTGGGAAAGGGGAAGCTGACCCTCTGGCATCACGGAGAGCGAGGTCAGAGGAAGGGGCGGGTGCCGTCGGGTGAAGGTAGAGACGAGATGAGAAAGCCGTGGGAACAAGGGGAGGCGTGACGGGTCGACGTGAAGAAGGTAGCGAGAAGAGAGAGATCGTGGTGACTTATGGGTAGTCCGTGAAGGCTGAAAGGAAGGGAAGGGGGTCGAAATAAGGGCCTAAAGGGACCTAGCCCTTAAGTTCTGGCTTAGAACGCTAGAGAGCGGGAGCTGGCCCGGATGAAGGAATAGAGGTGGAGAGAAGTGATCGCATTAAAACCTATGCACATGGAGACATTTACAGTGACTGGTGTTGCTCATAAAAATGGTGGTAACAAATATCGTGGTCTGTACATTAGTACCGGAATCTTCCACATAGTGACCACTCAAATACAAATACAAACACCAAGTATTTGAGCCGTGCGTGTGGAGAGGACTAAGACTAGTATCCACACGATGAATACAGAAATAGATAACTAAAATAATACCATGGCAAAACTATTTGTCATTCATCAAGTCCGATTTAAAAAAAACAGACAGGATTTCAAATGATTTTACGCTGTCACTTGGTTAAATGCATACCCAGAAATTCACAATAGTTTCAGCCATAAACGTACCCTTCGAAGTCTAACCAATCTTGCACCAGAATGTAAGCCGTTGGACATATTACATAAGCCTCCATATGAACAAATCTCGAGATTATGGATAGAAACAAGATGGCACCACTGAGAAAAGATTTGAATGTGATTTTATACCTATTTTATTTTATTTTATTTTTATTTATTTTATTTGAACTTATATTACATTTATGTTCCGTCAGACCGGATAAAAATATTTAAAGGATATGTATAGCAAAATGTGTTCTCTGTTATATATAAACAAAAAAATACTACTATTAAGTGCTATTTTTCTCGCAAACTGAACTTGAAATTATGAGGTATTCATAGGAAGTATGGGAAAACTTCGTGAAAAATAACATTTTTCTATCTCATGTAAAAAGTCATTTTAATGGAAAAGTGTGTTTCTGAGGCAAGAAGTGGAAAATATAGGTCTAAAATAGAATAGTAGCAACTTACCCTCTTATTTTTTTAGTTATTCGCTAATTGCAGCAAACATTGAAGTCAAAATATGGTATTTCGTAGACTGGTGCTGCAGTCGGGATTCATTATCAATTAGATGTCTGGATATTAAAAAAATGATACCAAAGGTAAAAGATTTGCTTCAGGAAAACTTTTTTATAGTACTAAAGAATATATGGAACACATTTCGTAAAACTTTGTAAATTACTTTTTTTCTGTATTGATGTTTTTTTATGTATTCACTGTGTACTATTCTATGTTCTACATGTGTTCAACATTTTCCATGTTCTTCTTTTTATTCCTCATTTCCTGTCCGATACTACAGCATAGTGTATATCCTTTGTCTTACATATTTCTTCTACGACGACTCCATGCAATTGCATTTGCCTAAGGTTCCATTCCATGCTATTCTATGGCTTTAATAACTTAACTGTATATCAAACATATAGCCAAGGAATGATTGGCATTTTTTGTGCTTTTATTATAGTTTCCAATAGCCAACGCGTTCCATAAGCAAACACAGGCTTTTTAAAACTACTTGTACTTGTAATTGTTGGAACGAAGTAATTCTTCTGACGCACACAGACCGCCGCGAAAGATGGAGAAACCAGTAACAAAAATGAAAGATGTGAGGAAAAAAGGAGTATTCAGGAGGAAAAGACGAAAATAAACTGTCTGTCCCCAGGTAACCACAGAGGCAGTTTTGCACAACAATAATCCAAGCCTGAGTTTTCAAGGAATTTTTGTTTTAAATCGCAAATATACGGCAAAATGGGTATATCATTTCCACTACAATACTGTACTGCATTCTTTGAAATCTGACTTAAACTCAACAGATTAGCTGAATAGGACATATATGTGTGCATGAATTGTTTTTATTAATATACAAACAAATTAAATAAGTCAAGGCCTATTGTAAATGAAAAAAGATAAAAAGTTAATTAAAGGTAATTTAGTGATCAGTAAACACGGGAGAGGGTAGGCAACACTATAATAATATTTACCTGCATTGAGACAGATACGGGGGCAGAGTTAGAGTGATATATTTGAATAAAAAGTATAGAAAAACTGTAAAGTAAATAATGAGTTGGAAAAGTACTATAAAATCAAAAGGAACTGCATTCCGGAAGTTGTTTAAACGAGGCACTGTTAGATAAGCCAAGTCTTAAAAATGGCGGCTGTCTGAGAAATGTCTGTGGTTACGGGTTTATGGTGTGTCTGGGTGTGTAGCTACGTTTTTGTTGCAGTGATCACGATGCGTGAGGCGAAGGAAATTATTTAGCAATCAGTCCAAAAGGGCAGATATTTCTCTCACTGTCACCAATCCTTCTGTCACTATTATCACTTCAATAGATAATACATATTTCAGGTTAAAATAATTATAGGTTTCAGGTTTGTTTCATTCCGACTCTCGCATGTTTTAACTTCCGTGAAGTGTTATCTTAGTTAGAAACCTCGGAGTCGCTACTCTCTAGGTAGAAAATTCTTGAGCTGCGCAAGGTTTTACTTTCCTGAACATATTAATTGACTATTTAATGTCTATATTATACGTATGGGTAGTGTAACTGGCTTAATCGCTATCGAGAGATGTAGTTTCAAATCCCAGTAAAATCAATTTTTTCACGACGAATCTCGCACAGTTACCAGTTTCTGCATATTAAAAAAATTACTTAATTTTTTAAAATTTCAAATGTAATATATCACACGCTTTGGAAGAAATTATCCTTAATAATCGATGTTCAAGCGAATAAAAACTAAACCCATTAACCACTTCACATGCCCCTGGCTTAGCGCCACATTGTCTAGCTGTAAATGTTCAAGGAGAATTTTAGATAAATACGAACCTGAGCTTAATCTGAATTGAAACGAATTTCATTTAGCTAACTATACACTGTTAAACACAAAAATTATTCCCTAGAGAAAACCGCTAAAATAAAAGTGTTGGAATGAAATGGTTGACTATGTGGTGTACAGATGAGCACAAGGAGAAAAAGTTTGCCAATTGCGTTGTTATAGTTACCCATGCTGCAAATTAATTATGGAGCACCCTTTATAATACTTTATATTCATGTTTCTTCCAATGTCACCTTTATTGCACTTCATGGATATTATCCTTTTTTTTAAACAGTACCTCCAAACGGAGCAACGAAGAGAGGTCCATGTAAATTATGGTGGAGGTGTGAGCGCAGGGAAATATTTTGTATTTGAATCTTTCAATCACGGAACATACCCGAATAAGCTACATTTAATTGCAAGTCTTTGCTTCATCTCGTAGAAATTTGCTCTTGTCTTCATCCAATACATTGTATGAAGACAATATTCCTCTTTTCGATGCATTTTCACATTCCTTTTCTCAATCATGACTGCAACATGTGTCTCGCACTCTTGTACGATGTTATCGTCATAAAACACCCGGATTCTTCTGTGTATAATACGTGAATTTTTTATGATGCGCATCAATAAAAATTGGCGGCAAGATCAGCGATGCACTGAAATCTCTCTTGGGCTTTTGCTATTATTTAATGGACAGGAGGAAGATGGCCGGCGCCTGTAAGCCCAAAATTTTCCACCGCTTGCTTTATTCATCGCGAGTCACACTTTGGGGACTCATCTTCTCCGTTGGCGTCCTCCGTCGGGAGACTTTTCCGTGTGTCCAAAGCGGAACAGAGAGAGAGAGAGAACGAGGGACACGCAGACTTTCTCTCTCCGGTTGGTTGGCTCCTGAACGACGGAAGCGTGGCCGCGTGACATCAGAGCGAAGGAGAAAAAAATGACAAGGAAAAATAAAGTTTCAATAAGTAACGCTCTCATCCCCCGACTAGATGGAGACAAGAAGTGCGAGAGGAAATGAGAAAAATGGTCCGACGCCAGAGAAATAATATTGTAGCCGGAGCTGTCGTGTTCGCTATTCTTTGGAGGTGAGTGGGGTTTGTATTCAATATTTGATCACCCTATTACGGGATCACTTTCGCCAGGTTATGTCTTGACGTGCATTCTCACCAGGGGAAGCAAAAACACAAATATTTTACGCCTCTCCTCTCTCTCTCTCTCTTTTTTCTTTCTCACCCCTGTACCTTAGGTTTCTCTCACTGTCAGACATTTCTCCCTTATTTCAACACGGTCTTCTGGGCCAGCTACCTCGCTAACCTTACGGTCGAGGGATTTTTTCGGAGTGGCGACCGACTGCTGAGGTTATTTGCGCAGCTTAGGGGAGCTGGGTAGGTTTGGATGGGATAATTTGGGGAAGAACGCAAAGGTTGAGAGACACTTGGTGACGAAATTTGCTTTCTCTTGACGAGAGGTTCAAAGAGGACCACGGTTCAACCTCCATTTCGACGGACAGGGAACTAACTTGAAGGTAATCCACATAACACTTGTGCAGGGTTCCAATTTATCTGAAAATTATCCACCTCAGCCGGAGCTTGAACTCGGGCTCCCTGGAATGAGAATCCCGGTATTCTAACTACATCATTAACCAGATACCCGATTTATCTTATGGATCAACACGTACCTACTTCATGTAGGACAAGTCTCCATTTGGCATAATCATAATTTACATATCCGCCCCGGTATCGCTTCAGTCGGCTTTTCACTAAATGCACAAATAAGACACTGGTTTAACGTCCCTTCCATCGGATGGAACACCTAATGAACTTTATGGGCTCACCAAATATTACCCACGCAGGAATAGATTTCATCATCGTTGCGTATTCCATTGTAAATGATCGGTTAGTTTTTGATGAGTTATTTCCCTATCTTCCCCGTTCCTCAGATATTTTCCACTCCCCTGCTTGCTCTCCAAAATGTCTCAGATATGTTTCCCGTACCATCTGTCTCTCGTCATGTCGTCCAATTTGACTAATCTCCGCGATCGTTAAGAGAACACCATTTTTCCCGCGATCAATCAGGGAACATAATGGCTGCCAGTGAGACTTTGCATCAGGTTTTACGACAGGTAATGTAGCTTATAAGTTGATCTGCTACCCAATGCTAGTTTCATAACCTGCCACGAAGTACTGTGATCACGTTTTGCGAGACGCCCACATGACTCTGGTATCGCGTAGTTATAATATAACTCATTAAAAATGATTTCTCCAGCATTCGTGGCATACCTATGGTATATTGATTGTTGGTGAAAGTTATAAGTACATTATTGTGCATGGTGGTGATAAATCACCCTTTGCCATACATCTTTGAGGCGGCTTGTTCGGTAAAATGTAGTATTATTTCTCCCCCTTCCACTCCTACGCTTTCCAGCCTTCTCCTTACTATCACTCTCTTCAATATGAACTCACCTAAATGCCTTATTTTCATATTTTGTAGCCAAAATATGAACATCTTTGAAATAATTCTGACAAATATTGATTCTATATGGTTCTTCACGTTTCATCCTTTAGATCGATGCTACCTGACGTAACGGCATCGCACCGTAACATTCTGCATTCCGTTTACTTCCTGAATGGGGTGTTCTATTTCTTGCAGGAGAATCAGGGCCAATCATCGACATTTCTATGCAAACTGATTTCCAAACTTTTGCAAAATAGAATTTTAGTTTTCTATTTTACAATCAAAATATTAAAAATTCACGAAATATAGGCGAAGTTGCTTTGATTGAGGTTTATAATGTAGCTTCCTAACCCGCTGACGTAGCATGACATAAAATTTCTCCTTTGAAACGCTTCTCTCACCCAGTGTTCACGGTACTGCTAACGTCCGGTCTTCTTTATATGATCCACAAAAACATAATCACCAAGTTTCATGAACTTCTACATCCAGTTCCATCAAGTAAGAAAACGTCTTATCGTTATCCCTCTTCAAATATAGAAAAAAGCATGAATATGCCTTAACAATGACCAAATTTAGCCGCAAGTAATTTTCGACCTGAATCGCAGGTGTAATTTTAAAATTTCATCTCCATGTCCGTATATTTCTTATAAATTATTTAAAATTTATAAAAGTTGATCAAAAGTTTCCTGTAGAATGTACCAATAGGATATGCAATCATTTTTTAAAACTGACTTGACTGAATGAATCACCTCACAAGCTTTTTCAGATGAAACTTGCGGAAGTTACTTGCCAGGATATACCCACCCCGAGATATGCTGAAAACTAATATTTCGGTACGCCGTCCCGCACGTCCACACATTTCGTCCGGAATAACAAACCTGACCTTTTTAACCGTTTATCAAGGCAATAATAAACACAGTAACACCCCAGGTTGATATTGCCGTGAGCCCAATTCATTCGACCCTGAGGAATAAGCACCACAGTTATATCAGTTATATCCCCTTGACGTTTTCACGACCGCACTCGAAGGGAAGTTAACCCGGCAGGACTTGAACTTCGGAAGTAAAGGGACGAGAAGGAAAAGAAATAAAGGTACATATTCGAGAAATCCGAGAACTATACCCCTTTCCATGGGCTCACGGCACTTGGCCAATCACGGCACGTTCCGGAAGGATATTCAAAGCGGTATTCACGGCTCTCGCGTATTTCATCGCCGTGTGCTCGCAGAAAGAAACGAAAGGACGAAAAGAAAAACAAAAAGAGAAACAGAGAAAGAGGTTATTGAAGAGAGTTTTATTTTGCTACCCGAAGAGAGGGACAGAAAAATGAAACGATACGATTTTTTTTATATTAAAAATCTCTCGCTTACTTTTACGACTTGTTCACCCGTAAGTTACTTCTCCACAGTTCTCTAACAACGCCATTGCATGCTCACAACTGTTGCCGATAATTTTTCTTCCTGCGTCTTAAACATTCCCCCATCACGCAGTCGCGACTTCATGAGGAATGAAAAAAAAAGGATTTGGACAGGAAAACACCCGACTCTTTACGGAGGGGGAACTGAAAATTTAGAGAAGTACATGCATTATGCCCGTGAAAAACTTGTCAGGTTGGAAGTGGGTAAGGTCAAGTTCGTGTTCAGCGAGACAAATATTTTTTAAGCCCTGCATTTGACTAGGAAAGAGACTTAGGCTTATTTACGGTTGGTGCTAGTCTGGGGTGTAATTTTTTCCGAGAAGAAAAGCCTTCTTAGAATTAAAAGGGCCATAAATTGCTTTCTTAAAAAAAAATTTCCACGCAAATAATCGGATAAGATACCAAATCACCAAAAAAGAAGAAAAACTTCAGTGACATCAACAAAATTAGGACCATTGGAGCAGGCTAATCATCCAAGATGTGGTTGAATGCAAAGAGAATGATAACAAGAGACAAGAGGATTACCTTGGAAGTACACATCGTATTACTAAATGTTTTGTTAAAGTTTACGGATAGGTACGTGCATCACTACAGAACACCATTATTAGATAGGAAATTTTCGGTAGTTTCTGACAGAGGAAGACTTTTAAGATAAAAAATTTTATGGTAAAAAAAATTCAATTCTGTATCCTAACGACTATTGGGTTAGAGGAAAGCCAGTACAGGTGGGAAAATGTAAATGTATATTTTGGTTGCGAGCTTCAAGTACTTATGAATGTTAATAAAAGGCTGACGATGAGTTTAACCAGCAGAGTAGTGGTTGCAGTCAGGATTGTGGACTCTACGACAACAAGAATAGAAAAAGCTTCAGATTTTTTACGTGCAAATAGAAATATGAAGGATTGGAATAATCCTGGAAGGGTTAGGACGTACGGGAAAATCTGGAGGAGTTCAGAAGATAGCAGAGAGGGTTGTAGGACCGGTTAGGCAATGACAGGCGAGAGGATGCTAAAGATCGTGTTCAGGTGGATGTTGGACTGGACGGGAAGAGAAAGAAAGTAAATGGACATAAAGGATATGGTTAGGAAAGCTAAGGTTATGTGCCACCCGGAAGATAGAGTTCATGTGATAGGATATGATACTCCTTCCAAAGTGCTTAGACTGAGTGAGAAAAAAAGTGATGTTTTACTCCTTTCGTGTAAAACTGAATGGACGACTCAAGTAGAATGACATGAGAAGCAGCTGTTGTCGTACCTCTAAACAAACATTCCAATAATTGGACAGGTGACAATTTATTCTAATTTCCACAGTTGTGGGTACATTGGTTTAATTAATTTTTATCATCACCAAGCATTTCTGATAAAATTTTAAACCCTTATATGGGTCCTCTCTTGAAATAAATGATAAAAAATAAAAACTAGTTTTCTTGGGCTTCACACCAGGTTTCGGGTTTGAAGCCCGAGGAAACTTCATTAATACGATTCACCAGGAAAATTTGAAATCTTATAATAAAAACTAGGGTTGCGAATTAATGAAAACGCTTAGATTGAATCACATTCAATTGCAGTTAAAAAGTTAGTTAAGCAAGGAAGAATCCGAGAAAATATATTTAAACAGGTTTGGCAATTTTAATCAACGCACTGAAATCCTTCTTTTAGGACGCGAGATAAATAATAATGTCAAACACCGAAGTTGTAGGGATTGATGAGGGACATCAATCAGTGACCATTAATTCGGTCTTAAAATTGACCTTCAAGGTCATTTCGACCATTTCAGTGACCATTAATTCGGTCTTACAATTGACCTTCAAGGTTATTTCGAGGTTAACAAGACTTTTTTAAATTAGAAACTTTATTTTCACTGCAGGTATGGGTGAAATTGTTCGTGATTTCGATAAAAAGTTAATTTAGGCCAGAATAAACTGTGGTATAATCAGGAGTAATAGGGCTGAAAGAAAACCAATATGATTCCTAAAACTAAGAAAAATGAAGCATAGCTACGAAACAAAATATTTAGATCAAAGCATCGACATTGTGTAAGAAGGCGGATAATTTCAAATGGGTCATTGATTTTTAGTCGGATAGCGGCAAAGATTTATGCCCAGCTAGGCGGGAGTATCCTAACGTGCAGCGTAATAACCGTATTGATGATACAGCTAACCTCGCAGAGCGGTAGTTGGTTTGCGGGTCCCGTGCTCGGCTGACCAGCCGCCATAACGACCAAATGGTGCCACGCAATCGCTGCTCCCAGGATTACCTTATATCACCCGATTTCCGCCAACACCAGAGAAACTCGGCGAAAGGAACGGTTCTCCATCGGAACACAGGTGGCGGGATAGGAAATGCAGCCAATATGAGCCCTCTCAGAAAAATATATATTTTTGACGAACTACGGGTGAGTCTGCAATACCATGCCAAGAAATCGTCAGCGTAAAACTTTATTGCATTCTGTAGCAATGGGTGGAGTTCCCATTTTTTTCCAATGATTTTTTGAAGCTTTAAAGGATTCTCAATGTCTATACATTTTCTTGGTTCTACCCATTGCGGTAGATGGAGAGGGCATTACGCCATCAAGCTCTAGCCTGACAACCGAAACAAAAAGCATTTTGTTTAACCACACTCGTTCCTTACTTCCTTTTAGATAGCAAGACGGAATGGACGAATTAGCAAATGTAAAGCAAGAATACTCATAATCTCTTTTAAACGTAAGGCAAGTAACACTTGAAATAAGTATTGGCTACTCGGTGATATGAATTTTACTCCATCTTCCAATAGTTTTCACCGGGAATGCGGATAATTGATAAAATATTTTTTATTTGTTTTTTTTTTAAGTTTTTGCTTCACAATCCTGAATTCAGTCTTTATAGCCAATTTATGTCGGTTGAGCAACAATAACAACAGTCGAACACAAACACCCATGCTCTGAGCGTTAATAATTCCACCCTGGCGAGTGGTGATAATTTCACCCCAGGAATGGAACTCGCGATCTTCGGTTTAGTAGGCGAGGACATAACCCCGACGCCACCGGGGCCAGCATAAATAAACAATATATGTTTGGAGAATGTACATTGAAAGAGTTAGTGCATGCTGTTTTCTAATAAGCTATTGATGGAAGTGACCGTAAAACTGCGAAATTAGTACGTCAGCCCGTAAGTGCTAAGGATGATCGGGGTTAACAAAGATGGCAGACAGCGCACGCCCTCGTGTTTAAGCATTGGCAACAATAGCAAGTGCCCTATCCATTTACCTTAATGGTGGCAACAAACTTTAACCTATATTCATACACCTGATAGGCATAAACTTAGTATCCTTACACTACATTCATGTATATTATGATGTTAGTAAATAGGTACACAGATTCACAGGATATTTAATGAGGAAATCAATATTTTTAGGGTTTGTTGTTTAGGTCACTATTGAAAGTTTGGATCAAACCCTCAACTGTGTAATATGATTGGCAACAATATAGAAATCAAAACATTGAAATCACATCAAATTGAAATATCACAATCGCAGAATTAATTCGACGTGTTTTCGAAGCACTTTGCATAAGAGCATCACAGAACACTTCAGCCAGATCCACCGGTCACTGACTGGTTTCTCTGGCCAGGACTTTGATAGGTATAGAAATTAAATAATTACTTCTTGGTACGGATAAAGCTAACAATGATTAAAATAAAAATTTTAACCAGTACCATTACTCAGAAAATCAAGGATACATGTTTAACGAATACCAAAGTGCACGCTTTGCCTACGGTCCAACATCTATATAATGGACTACATGACTTAGTAATGAATCTGATCAAAGTAGATTCTCCTGAACAAGGTGGGGTCTTGGCTTTTAATAAAATGGTAGTACAGATATTAAGCGAAGGATACTGGAGACTTACCATAATTCTGATTTGGATTCTAACTTCTTTACAAAATCAAGGTGTCACATTCCGGAAGGCGTCAGAGTGACAGGCCAAGCCGTTATGCAGATTTCACACCGACAGCACGACATGAAATTTCTCAACTTTTCCTGCCCTGTCAATTAGCAAAAAATAAACAGATAAATCACTTCCAAGCCATTATACGTCCCTCCAGTTCTCCTTGCTCGGAGAATTTCGCAATTTCGGTTCCTTCCCTTGAACAAAACTCATTCCAGCACTCGTTCCACCGCCTTTTCAACGCCTGAGTGCTAAGAGCTGGATTTAAATTCATTTGTGTAGGCATGGGAAGAATCTGCACATTGCCTCCTCTGCCGAGGCCTGTTAAGAACTAACCCTTATCCCGCTTTCACCGAGAAAATATTCATCTTTCTTCCTTTGGCCTTCATTAAAAAGTCATGGGCATCTGGACGATATTCAAAGTGTCCAAGTAAAATATCTCAGTTAGGGGCCGTATTTAAACACGCTAATTTGGCAAACCTTTTCTATTTCAAATTATTGTTTAAACACTCATGGTCTTTCACAGGTATTAATATTAAATGGAAAAAAGGTTAACCTGTCATGAGCACAAAAAGAAGCAGTCGTTCTATTTCTTTGTAGGGATTGTATTATAAACAAAATGGTGGTTATTTTTTCAAACTCAATTTACGCAAAATCGCCAGAATATACGAGGGTTGCTCAAAAAACGATATGAATTTTTGTAAATACATATTTTAGAGCACTCATAACTAATTGGTCCTTATATCTTTATATCTACGCTCATTATTTAAAGATACACTTCTTCCAGATGTGATTCCACTTCGTCATTCAGTCCTGGAATGCTTCTCTGGGTGTCAGAGAAGCATTCCCTCCCTTTCCCGTGCTGAATTCTCTTTAATGTAGACAATGGCGGCAAAATGACGAATTGGAAGCACTGATTTTAATTATGGTAATTTTAAAAATTCACACGGAGGTAGGGTAGGTGAGTAGGGAGACTGAGATAGGACAGTCAATTTTGCACTTATCTAACAAAGTTACAAGGATGAGTGGCGGGCTCGTTGTCGTGTGCAAGGTAGGCAGGTAGGTAGGCAGCTCTGCTCGGTTGCTATCAAACAAGGAACATACCTTGCTGTAACTCAATATACGTTCTACGTTTAGGGAAAACGTCATGATATGATCTAACCAAGACTTAAAATTATCCAACTAGATCTGACAGTCTGATGGCGGATGGTGCGCAACGGATCCTCAATTTTCTGAGTGATGCCGCCATGAGTTGACGGCAAAGGCCTTCCTGGTTGAGGACCGTCTTAAACGGACCAACGCTTAATTTGAATGCAGTAAACCATTCATAACACTACGTACGACTAAGAGCAATATCTTTGTAAGCTTTCTTTAAATTTTCGAAGGTTTTCGTAAAAGACCCCCTATGTTTCACGCAAACAATCACGCGGCAACGTTGATTCCCGAAACTCAGGCATTGAAAAACACGCCACCGCGACTGAAACACCTTCCACTTATATAGTTATACGACAGAAATTAAACATGATTTTAACAATAAACTTAATGGTTGAAGGTGTAACTTTGTGGAATGACACAACTGACATGACAAAAAAGAGAAAGCTCTTAGTATTTTCCACACTTAAAACTTAAATTCCCGACCCAGGTTTCAACTGCCTTGCAATCATTGGACCTTTGAAAATGATTGCAAGGCAGTCGAAACCTGGGTCGGGAATATAAGTTTAAAGTGTAGAAAATACTAAGAGTTTTCTCTTTTTAGTCATGTCAGCAAGATTTTAACAAATGAAAATCCAAGGCTACTCAGGAAGTACTGAAAAAAGCAGTGCTGCCAACCAGACATCGCGTCGTTAGAAGTATCTCTGATCGCCATATAAATAAAGTTATTTTTTGAACAGCCCGCGTAGACTGAGACAATCAATGATGTATTGTGATTGATTAATTTCTGACCACATTTCGCATAAAATCTATGGAAAGAACAATATTGAATTTAGTGATACCGGATATCGATCCGTCGATAGTAGCGTTAAACAAGCACTAAACATTAGGAATGCAACTAACTATAAAATCAGTGAAAAAATATATTTAGGACGCATATCACTACAACATGTTAACAAAACTAAAATCAGGACACTTCCATAAAAAGAGGAAATGCAATAAAAAATTCTCCAAGTGGAAGACTATTAATTAGATTATATGCCGCAGATATTCCACGAATATTTCGACGTTGTGAGAAACATGCCCATCAGACAACAAAATAGCAGGGAAAAATGACAAAATTCTGCATGATTCTAGTTTCCTCTCAAAAAAGGTCGTGCAGTCAAATATATGGATGAAACGATCAAAAAAAATTCTCAATTCGCCTGTTTCTAAATGCTACGATGACATACATCTACACCGAATGAGATGAAAAGATTTCAAAATTATACGTTCCCTCTTGCAGAGGAAAAAATACATTTTGGGCCAATGTGGCGATAATGACGATGGGAACCAAAAAGCCATCAAATGTTTCTTATATCTTTCCAATACGAGGTCAAAGGGAATATGCCTATTCAACCTCTAAGAGATCTGCCAATCCCGTAGACTTTAAATGAATATCTTGGCGTCGCGGTAACAATTTAAAGCCAATTACAAAGGAGTCAAAAAATTAAATAAAACCAAGAATCGACTTTGAGTTTTCAATCTAACCGTTTTTTTTGGACCACAATGACCTATGCATAAAAAGGAAATGGCGGCCAAAATTGTTCATTGGTCGTACTCGTTTTCTTTCCTACGCTGTCCCCCATGGAGAGTGCCGTAATAAAAGTACGAGGTACTCTCATGAGAAAGCAATATAGAAAAGTAATTTTCCAACGCAAAATTCTAACGCTCTGATGAGACAAAATATCAGAACTATAATTTGATTTCATCCCTCGATTCTGCGACATCAAATGAAATATAAATTTTACTGGATTCTATTATTTTCTCTTGAGGGAAATGTAAAAGGAGGGTTCCTCTCCATGTTCCCACGAGTAGAGGGAGCGAGCTCCCGCGTATCGTCGTCCCCGTCAAGGAACGCTCCCACATTCCTGCCCATTGCGCGCGAGATGCAGAGTTTTCCGAATGAAAGGAGAGTTTCCTGTGAATATGTGTTCGTCGATGCTCCTTCCATTAAGGGCGACATCCTTTCTCGTGTTCGTAGGGGACCGACCGCTTGATAACATCCCTTCGACCGGGTCCGCGATAACATTTACTCCTCAAGCCCTCTCCTCTCCTTTTCCCCTCCTTCTCCCTCCCCCCCTCCGCCCTTCGCATGCCTGCCGCCTATCTTCTTCGCCCTCACCGTTCAACCCTCGGGAAACATTCAACAACATAAACTTTCCTCATAGGTGGAAAAATTCTTGGGCTAAACTAATGCCCTTCATATTCTATGCTGAAAAAGTGCAATGACTAATTTGTACTCGAAGGTATGTTTTGATAGCCATTTTTTAAACCGCAAGAACTTGCGGAATGGAGTACATGCTGAAAATCCTGAGGGTCTAATCTCGATATAAAAATCATCAAATGCAAAAATAAATAATGTGACATTGTTTGGTCGGTTCAGCATTCTTCAGTCCATATATTTAGATAGTTATTTATGAGAGAGTTATGATTAGTTGTAGCTGTGACGATTCAACACAATTCGTCGACGGTTTGCTAATTTCGCGGGCGGTATTTGCCTGTCCATGAATTTTGAGGAAAAATAACTCCCAAACAAACATCAATATTGATATATTTAGCAATGAATATGACCAGTAATGATATTTGCAATGCTTCTTAAGCTAATCGAGAGATAGGTAGTGGCGATGAGTGTAATGAAAAGGATTTTAATGGGATAACATTAAAGTCTAACGAGAGTATCATGCCTAGTTTTACTGTTTTGAGTCTGATCAAAAATATTATGAACTCCAAAGTCCAGCGTTGGAAAAGCCAATACTCTCGGTGCTTAAGTGAGCACTTCAGTATGAACTTATTTTATTATTATGCAATATTTCATTCCCACTGTCTTAAGTGAATAAGGCTTGGGGAAGAGTTTTATGCTTCTCATTAGAGAATTGTCGAATTGGTAGATGTTTTAGCATTTTCTTTGAATGACAATTTCCTTCTCTTCTTGCCCAAAACTAAATGCGTTTAGTAAGGCTTAGATAAAGCATTAGCGTCAAGATCTACAGCATAAGAATTGCAATAGTTGACGTCCGCAACTATAACAGCATAAAATAGCACACGAAAAAATTCAACTCTGCAACTCTTAGCTACTGCATTTTTTGCGGTGAAAAACCTGAACACTGACCAAAAAGGACGAGTTATAATTGAGAATAGGATTAAGGACTGTTTTTTGCTAGAAATAAGGATATTTGTATGTAAAACTCAAGGCTTTTGAAGAAATAATTCTCAAATCGGTTTTCACATAGTAATACTAAGTCAAAGGTAAGTTCAAGAAAACTCTCTAGTAAATTAACTTTCCAATATCGTGTGATGTATTATATATCCGCGAGGCACGATTGCAATTTTACCTTCTAAGATATATAATTTAACAATTGGCTCTATATTAGCATAATACTCGCTCCCAGGATTCATCGATGAAGCATGTTAGCTTTTACGGTCGTAGTGGTAACTCCACTTCCTGAAATCAATGCCATATGCGACCCTTTTAAATATTAGCAGTTATCTGTCCATGAAATCTGCAGTAAAATAAATGGTCCCCAACGTTGTTTTGGCCGTTAGCTGTCCTAAATTGATTCATTTAAATTACATCAGGCATGTGCTATGATGTGAAAGAAACTATTATTTCTTCGCTGGTACAATTTCTATGAGCATAGCTTGTGGAATGTATTCAGTCGGCTAAAATCATACTGTATTCCATAATCGATGTTCTGCACCAGCAAGGATATTAGGCCATTCATTTCCAATGTGCTTATATTATTAAGCGTCACTATCCTGCCTTGATTTTCTCGATGAATGGAATGTTTTACCGTACTAGCGGTAAGAGAGGACGAAGATATTTCAGGATAATCGTCATTTGTTCCGGTGCGCCGCAACCTAACCAACATTCAAGTGGTCACCGTCAGACGGGGGGAAGCAATGTGTAAGACAGGAAGAGTTCTGGGTGGGATAACCAATGGCAAAAATAAAGTGCTATTCTGTTTCTGTAGATGATTACCGATGGTAGAAGAACCAAACTTTGCCGGTAGAGCCTCGCGTAGCGACGCCTCCGACCCGCTAACGAGATTATTTCGACAAAAGTATCCAAATTTTGGATTGTTGTCATCTGAACGCTATAAATACAACTGGGATAACAATAAAAGGCCAAGCATTCAATTATAAAATCAAATTAAAATTTCAACATGAAATGAGCAAACGTTCAATTCTTACTCCGTTAGTTAGGAAAATACGCCAGGGGTATTTCAGGAAAATTAATAGAATAACGATAACTTTTAAAATCTATATATATATAGATTAAAAATGGCAGTAAAATTAGCAACCATATTAAACCAGAAGAGAATGAAATTCGAAGCTGTTCAAACGCTATTTCAAGTACCAGTTACTTTCCACTTAGGACATTGGTAAAGGACCTTGGAATTATGTCAAAACTATGTCAATTCTTGGAACGTGTAATTAAGTATTCCAGATCTGAATAGGTAGAGCAAACTGTTGTGGCCAAGTTCCGCTATCCATATAACAGATCAGTTAAACCGATATTTTACGTTACAATGGCATTTAGATTCCTGGAACTTAAAACTCAGCAAAATTCGAAGGATAGAAGAATTACTGTGAGCAGAGAAGTCGGCTGCATAACTGTATGTTACTGGGTGGTGTATTCGCGAAGACCACAGGGTTGTCACCAACACAGAGTAAAATAACAAGTAGAGAGTCAAGCAGGCACGTAATTATATTCCGGGGGCCCCGTATTCAAGAAACGTCAGGATTCTCCATTTAACTAGGCACACAATCCGACCTGGCCTTCTCGAAGAGGGCCTTAGCCTTTAATGCCGCTCGACGGGCGTGTTCGAATAGACTTTCATGTTTAAATGTATTCAACATCCCAAAACAGACGGCTCTGAGTCATAGACGTGGTCTTGATGTTGTGAATTTTTGTTTCGAGGATATGCAATCTTAGTTAAACCCTACCATGACTCTTCTATAACAAAAATAATATTCAGATTCCTTCTGGAAGCGCGAAATACTTTTTCAATGAAAGGTCAATGAAATGAAATGTAAATCACACCAAGGTAAATTAGACGACTCCAGGTGCCACTTTGTAGAAGAAACTTATATTAGAATCCATTTTGGAAAGACTCTTAGTACTTCAATACAATAATTTAATTACTACGACGCGTTTCACAGTTTTGTTGCATTGTCAGGCAAAATTGGCAAAGACAGGATTTTTTAAATGATTATATGGCATTTCTCCCTACTTTTTCAAATCAATACCAAACGTAAAAACTATAAAACTACTATCTCCACGGTAACACTATGGAAAAAAATTGGACCAATTTACTCACGGTTGGGAAAAACAGATTTTTGCATCCATTTTTTTAACATATCAATGAAGGCTACTTTCTGGATTGGATGTGTCATCAAATCCATCCCCCTCCGGTTAGCGCCTTTAGATGACTGTCTTCCATAAAAAAATTAATGATCTTTTTTGTTACCCAGGGATGGTTGATAATAACAGCTGCAAAATCAGTAACATGGCAAAATGGATGTGCGCCAAAGGAAAGTCACGGGTACACGTACATATGTGTGATAACTTGATAAGCGTAGGAGCAGGTGTACGTTTCTTCTTTCTTTTGAATTCTGAGATAACAAGTTATCATTAGATACTCTCATATCTTTTAATGAAAAAGAATAAATTGAAAGTGAGTGAAGTTCATACTTACATAAGCCACGGAAGATATTACTAACTGAAAACTATCATGGTATCTTAAACATCAATAAGAACTTTAGTAATTTCACAGTAGTTTCTTCTAAAACAAACTTTAGTGAGATTTTGAAGCAAAATTCAATGGAATATAAAATTATTTAACAGAACAAAAATGTCTTAAGGTTAAGAAAGATGTCCAAAATTACACTGGAAAATCGAAATACATTTTCCAAAGATGTGTATTTAGTTCGTTAAGACCAAAAATTTAAAATAAGACAGCGTGCCATTTTTTCCATATTTATCTCAGAGCTCAATTGAAACAGGATGGTACTGACCAAATGAATATAGGATGTTCTCAGAAATTTTGTTTATAGTACATAGCTTGAATAGATCGATATTGGTCTATTTTTGAGCTGCGCACCGGGGAGGTGCTTTCGTAAACGTCTAAAATATTAAAACTTATTGATGATTCTGCAAAAAATGCATTTATATTGTCAGACAGCATGTTCATATCCTCCTGCAGATAATTACCTTGAGAAAATTGATGCAGTATACCTTATGGCGTCTTATTTTCCTAGCGAGCGAAAATATTATTTGCAACCATCCAATTTCTTTTTCCATTCCTTCAAGAAACGCGTATTTTTTTCAATATCTCGGGCCACACTTGGCAAAAGAATAACTCTCAGCTCTCCCACACTCTAACCCGCTCAGATTGCCATTTCGGTCTATGAACCCATCCACGGAGTGAGTGGAATCTGATGGGAAAGAAAGAGCGAAGGAAAAAGGGAGTTTATAGCGCGGAAAAAATAGAACGGCGAAAGTGCTTGGAGAAAAGGAAGGATAGCAAGGAAAGAAGTAAGAGGAAAGAAAGGAAACAGTTTTTTTCCATGAGGAGAAATTTTCTTCGGGTGTAAGGCACCAGAATTGCCGTGAAAAATTCACTCGTCGTAATGCCAGAGGAATTTCGGGGGATAAGGGGCTTTTCGTAAAACGGCTCTTGCAAGACTACATCCTGGAACTCAATTTTTTTCGTGGGTCAACCTCGTATTCTTCCGAAGCGTTGAGGAGGTGAATGGCTGTGAGGTCATGTGATGAAGGTCCACGAAATTTTGGGCGATGGGCGGTCCTTACCAGGAAGAAAATTGATCTTATTTCATGCTCCTACCATCTCTTTTAATCAGCCAGTCACTAATTTTTGCTCCAGTCGGCTCAAACACTCAGCTCAGTCGGCTCAGAGAGAGGTAGAAAATAGCACTGTTTTAGATTGTTCTTAACTACAAACTGACCAACATTTTATTTACACCGATTGTAAAAATATATACGCGCGTTCATCGCAGGTCATAACGATGAGAATATGGCTTAAGTTTTAGAAGTAATGGATGGAGGAAAAAAGGGGAAGAATGAGAGCAGAGTGCAAGAAAAAAATCATATAATGGTTTAAGGTCCAGAAATTGAACTCGCGGAAACAATTTTTAAAAGGCAAAGAAATCTATAAAATAAATTTAAAATGACTACTAAATAATTTTCCTATCTCTATCTTATTAATTGAAGGATTCATTGAACATTAGATTGGAAAGATTAGATATGCGGCACTTGTATCAGGGGGCTGAAAATAAAAAAATAGCTAAAGACCGATAAGACGTGGAAGGTTACTGCCGTGAAAGCATCCATTATTTATGAGCGAACGATATGTATTGATCTTCACTCTTATAAAAAACATAATATGGGCTTTAATTCTATTAAGGTAAATCGTTTTAACTAACTTATATGAGGTGAATATCAAAGATTAATTTAACACAAATTCGCTCAAAATCCGGCGGGGTATATGGTGACACCCAACGTCAAATCTTCGCCGGATATGTGACCGAAACCTTATTGCCCGAACTTTTTAATTTCCAGGGTCAGCCCCATGTTATCACTAGCATTGCGAAGAGAGTGGACATGTGACTGAATCCCACAGTTTTGGGGGTGGTCCAGAGAGAGAGAGAGGAAATGACCTTTCTTTCCAGCCCCAGCTTCCATCTCTTCATTTGGCCAGTCACTAATTTCTGCTCCAGCCGGCCACGACACTCGATTGCATCGCTTCGCGGAGGTGAAGGGATGGACCAGGAGCTGGCTCCAGACGGTTAATAAGGACCAAGGAGTGACCGCACACTAATTGAGAATCCCGGCCACTTTAATTTCTTTCCCTCCTTTTACTGCTCCCAACCCAAGTATGAGAATACCACGGGGTGGTGCTTTCGCAGCCACCGCACAGTTTAACCATTTGGGAGGTCGCAAAATAAGTCCATTATCTGCTTATGGACACGAAAGGAAATCAGGAGACCACGCCTGAAAGAATGCGCATGAAAATTCCAGATTTGATTAGATAAACCTGAGCGAAAGGAAGATGGGGGGGTATTTCCCACCACCAACATGAGAGTTCAGAGGCCCAATGTTTACTCATACAAAAATTCATTTCTCCATATTACACCTAAACTATTCATTAACTTGCCTAGAGAAATATGTTCTGTACAACGAGAAGCCAGTTTTCTTAGCTATATAAGTAAATGGTTATTTATGCTAATAGATGCAGACGATATTTTTTAATGTTAATGTACCTACCACCATAACATGCCATTGATGTCACATTGTTATATTTATTCGTTATTTCCTAAATTGTCATATGCTTTGTAATTTTCTGTTTTAAATGCATAAATTCTATGTATTCCAATTTATGTTATATTGAGCATACTTTTGTGCCAACTGCAATGCCTATAAATATACTTATATGTTGTGAAATAAATTGCTGCTGAACATAGCGTAATCAATGGTTGCCAACAACAATACAGGTCTCTTCAGGGATGCCTAATTTCACTAATGTTATAGTTAATTGGATTATATTGTACAATTCGGTGTGTGTAATATAATGTTATAATAATAATAATGTTTTTTGTTATTTACCGTATCCTTATCCATATCATGGGCTCCCTATGAGGTAGAATTTAATCCCAAGTGGGAGACCAAAACTCTGAAAGACATTTAAAAGATCATTGCGCAATGATCTGTCCGGTAACTGCAATAAAGCTGTTAGGTAACTGTAACAACCTCAATGGGACTCGTTTTGAGGCCGCCGGATTAAATTAAGGCTTCAACTTTTCATTCACTTCCCATTCGATATATATCTTCTGGCAACGCCAAAAATATTTTACGAAATCCAATAGACAATCGTAGATCAGATTGTTGAGAAAAAATTAGGAGAATCGACTTCAAACGTTACGTTAATGATTTTAATTTCACTTTTCCCGCAAGCAATAGAGAGACCATATCAACAGTTATTGAGCCTTGAATATTAGATGTTTCCATGAGTATCGTAGCTAGTTGCTTTATTTGCTCTATAATGGTATAATTTATATTTCCTACGCAGTACCAACAGTACTTCTCGATTGCTACATTTCTTGTATATCTGAGCAACTTGATAATTGCAAAGAAAGCCAAAACCTAGGTCGCATATAAAAATGTGAGAAAGCTTACAAGTTATTTTTCAGTTCTGAAGATGAAAGGTTTAGAATTCGCACAGATTATGAGCCTACACTGCTTTATATGATCACTTATTTGGTAGCAAAACACGTAAATGTTCACGGCTTCTGGGGCAATTATAATATAAATAAAGCAACAAATTTTTATTTTTGTTTCACCATCTGAAAATTATTTATTTTTTGCTATCAGAAACACTTCTACGTTAAATTTGATATGAAAGTGTAATACATGCTAATAATAACTCATCGCTCTGTGACACACCCTCAAAATGGCTTCTAGCTATTATGAGGACGTTATGTTGAACACGGATCATTCCTCAAAAAATAGTATATAGAGTCATCTACAACTACTCAGCATCAATGCATGCATCAGCTACCATTTTTATTTCATAGCGAGAAAAAATCGTTCCTTGGGAATGCGTTAACCTTAATATTAGAAGTATAGGACTTTGCGGCATACCTATTGGTACCGACAGAGGTGAATTTGACCTAGTACAAATATTTTGTTTCCTTTAAGAATTTGGACGTTTTTAATTGAAATAATACGCAAGTTGTAACAAAAAATCTTACATTCATTGTAAAACATAATTTTTCCCGAGTAAAGGAATAACAACGCGCTATAATTTGCAATTTCAACATACAGGATATGACGCACGAGGACTTGGACCCGGGACTTGGATCTCGGGTAAAAGTACTCATTTGAAGTCTGTCGGATCTTCATGCGGCGATTTGCACCTGGGTATTCACATACCGCGGCCGAACTATTTTAAATAATTCAATGAATAGCAATAAAATTATATTCTATGAGGATTCTTATACTCGAATAAAACAGGGAAGATATCAAAAGAGGTCAAAATAGTCACTCTGGTACAGATAAATAGAAGGCAATGTGCATTAAAAACTATTGTTGCAGTTAGGTAATTACATTTACAATAAATCATCCTGCTAAAATAATATAAAATTCGAGAAATATGCTAGATCTGGGAAGATTAAGTCAGCAGTTGTGGTATATCAAAAACGAAAAGGGATCAAAAGGACCTTACCTTTTAGTGCTAAATTTTAATGGGGTGAAAAACAAGACTCTTGTCGATACCATTGAAGCAAAAATTTGGTTGTAAAGAGAAATACTCCCAGGGATGGAATGGTAATTATGTATAGACACCAATATTTCCAAACTTTAGAGTTATCAAGTTATAACTGGCAGAACGTCAAAATGCGTTAGTTCCACTGAAATGGCGCTGTAGTCGAGTCATTTCAACAAATGACTTTATTAAGAATGTGATGGCAGAGTAATCGGTGTATTATATAGCTTATCTTTTTCTTTAATATCTTAGGTACGATAAGGGTGCATTCAAATTGGAATGTACGAACATTTAAACGCTATATAACGAAAGTTATAAAATACGTACATTTTTTACCAAAATTTTAAATCGTTTTTATAGTAGTTGGAACGAGATTTCACTTCACATACACTTAAATAAATTTCCATAGACGAAAAATAAATATATATCAGCTATCTCATGAAGCCAAAATATCTACCACTTACCAAATCACGTTTTGAGATATTAATCAAATTCGTTTTAATTGGGACGTGGGGCATATTTGCGCCGCTGAGAAATATTTTACACATGCGTAAGTTCTCACGCATAAATCGCCACACAGATTTGGCAATGAATAGTTTCTCTGTTTACACGATAATTTTTAAAACTTTATTAAATACTAGTTGTGATATTTTTTTACAAAAACTGCAAAAATAACTCAGGCTACGAGGTAAGTTTCAATGCGTGGCGAGGTATAAATACGTCAAATACATGCATGAGAATATTTAAATACCTGCAAATAATTTCATTCACAAGAAACTGAGACTCTGCGCTATTTACAAGATGGCAATACTCAAAGCCACAACCGTGTCATAATTTTTCTCATAGAAATTGTATTATTACAACTTGTATAAAGAAATAGTATCTGAGAGAATTGCTAATGATCCCGCTGTCGATGCACCCTTATAAAATACCACTACTACTATTTATAACATAAGAGTTACTTCATTCTTAAAATTCAAATATGGTCTCGGCTATGGCCAGAATAAAATCTCACGCTACCTTAAAAGGGTGAAAGGTTTGTCATTCTACCTGCACCACCCTACACGGCACGAATGATAAGTATTCGATCACCACCAGAAAATGAATGAACTTAGAACTCGCGTTCCTATGGTTTCCCGGTGCCTCAATTAGCTGCTTAGATGTGGAGAGTGGAGAGGGATGTTGGAATTAGATCGTTGTCCGGTCCGGACGCGTGCAGTGCACCAGCAGTGTGATGACGTGGGCGGTGCGGAGAGTCCGTGCACTCCTCGGCCCGCCCCTACCCTTCTATTTCCCCTCACATCCCGCCGCCGTCGCCGCCTCAACTGCGACCGGTCCCGCGGCTTCCCTTTCCCAGCACTTTGTTCGCTCTCTCTCTCGCGTCCGATCGATAGCCGACTACACACATCGGGCGCCGCGCCGGTCGGTCGCGGGAGGAGGCCGCGGGGTCGCGGGGACTTAGTCGAAGTAGACTCCCCGCAATTAGAAGGGCATTTTGGGAAATTTGATTGGGAAATATGCGACAGTTTCAATCTCCAACACACCATTGTTACCACGGTTGTAAGCAGAAACGGCCATAAACCAAGCTATGATTAGCATTAAAAGTTAATTTTATTCCTAAAGAAATTGGCAAATGTTCTTTTAATTTTTGACATATTATGTCGATAAACATTATGAATGGAATGAAAGCGCTGGCAAGGAACATTTACGAAAAGTAACGCCCCGATTTGATTCATACCAGGCAGGTTCGTAGATTAGAGTGAAAAAATGAAATAGATGTTATCTCACGTACCCTCGTGGACTAAGACCCGAGATATTAGCGATCAAAATCAGCGAAGTCGCAACCCCGACCGCA
Source organism: Ceriagrion tenellum (assembly GCA_963169105.1). NCBI lineage: Eukaryota > Metazoa > Arthropoda > Insecta > Odonata > Coenagrionidae > Ceriagrion > Ceriagrion tenellum. The sequence continues at coordinate 51,972,251 of OY720640.1, forward strand.
AGCTGTGGTTTCTCATTCGTCTAAGTTCCTAATGAAATATAAAATTTGAAATTCGTGTGTTGCAAAAATTTGATTTTAAAGGGCGCGGCGTTTCAATTCTTCCATTTTCATTCATGGACTTGTGAAATTTCTATAAAGTTCAACAATTGATTAGAGACTACATTATTCCATAACAGTAAATGTCACCAATAACTGGAAAATAACAATAAAAAATAGTGATACCCAATATGTTTTATCCGTTACCACATAGTTCCAGCATAAAAATGAACATGTTCACAAAAACAAAAAGCTATAAAAAATACCTGCTAAATGAAAACTTAACATGTATCCTTGTTCAATTCAGAATACATTCTTTGTAAGGTATTACGGTTCGTTAATTAAATTCACTCCCAAATGTATAGAAGAACTTTGAACGAGATTTTGCCTCTCCATTATGAAAAATATACTAGTTCAATTGTATTGATTAGCTTGAATGGAATAACGGTAATGTAAATTACGCTAAAATGTGTATAATATGACTTAATTTCTCATTAATTAGCTGAATATACATATGGTGAGTCGTTCACTAAACTAGTTTGCACGCGTAAGCTAATAACTGAATCCAAAGAACATTTGTTTGTTATGCGGAAAACAGGACTTTTTTCATTATATTTCGTATTAAAACCTCAAACTGTTGATAGAATTACAGGACGGCATTGGTGCTCTGTTTGGAGAAATATACTTGTGTTGCGCTTCATTGGTTATAAGGGAGAACAGCTGTGGCCCTGTATATGCCAATTGATGTGATTGCGAAGGAATTCTTCATTATTATTCCAACAGAAGAAACGAGCGTGAGGATAAAAAACAAACTTATGAATGCAACTATAGAAATGCATTGAATCATAGGAGTTTAAAATGCCTATATCATCGAGGTTTTTTGCGATTTTGGGAAATAAAGCACGGCAAAAATTGATAAGAACCACTGTTACATTATGACGCGATCTGGACGCCATTGCTCCTTAGTTCATAAAATATTGTCTCCTCCATGGATGCAGTTGTGACATTTCTCATGAAAATAACGACTATTTTTGGAAAGTATTTCAAAAAGTGTAAAAGGCCTTATGTTTTTTCGACACACTTGGAAGAAGGTGGGATATTTTTCCAAATCAAGATGAATTTTTGGGTGTCTTCTCGTCTTCTTCAAAGTTCTTCTGAACCTTTAATTCATTTTCTACATTTAATTTCCATGTGCGCATGACAACCCGAGTGTAAAAAGTATTTATCTTCCAATATTAATGCAAAAGATATAAATTAAATGCCATTAATTCTTACATTACTCCGCATAAAGAGTTTCCTCGAAATCATATATATTATTACAGAAAGGTCTTTTTCTGTCATTCCGTATATGCTCCGTTAATACTGCACCTACACTGATAAATGAGGTATCATTTAAACGTTGAATTACCGGCTTATGACGAAAAATACAATCTCAATCTCAAATTTCACTATTTACCCATTAATTTGACTTAAAAGTTTCGATTTTTCCATGTCGATTACTCGCTCGAGGTATATCGACTCCACACATCATCGGTGTATATCATTTCTCAAAGGTTTTTTCTGTCGCAACGCCATAACTCCCATAATTATTCATCAAAATTAATGATTCAAACATCGTTTTAAGGCTTATGTTCCCCGATATTGATGAAAATTAGACAAATTTTTTAAAATTAAAGTTTTTGTTAAAAAATGATACAACGCCATCTGCTGACAATATAATCAACTAATATTTTGGTAATGGCTACGTGCCTAAAAGAATCATGGAGGTGCCATCTATTAACACATCGTTTAATTAGATTGTTTACATTCTACATGCAATTAGTGTGACCGTTTACTGTTTAAGTTTACGTTATATATCTCTAACACAAACATAAATAACATATAATTGTCCATGGGAAGAAACAGGTAAAAGAACGGGAAGAAAGAAGGAAAAAACAGGAATAAGCTACATACTGTGCGAAATATTCGACAGGTAGAAGAACGGGAAGAAAGAAGGAAGAAACAGAAAGAAGCTGCATACTGCGCGAAATATTCGCTCGGGTCATCTAGTTTTACCATATTTCATAAAGTGTGTGGAGTCCCCTCCTCCCACGCTCCCACAACTAATGACCAGAAATCCAGATTGCGATGTTTTATAGTAATACACTTGCATGCCTCTCCTGGCCCTAAGGTTTCTCCGAGAGCATTTTGGCAACCGAGTTGTCGCTATGCCCTTGAATTCTCGGCAACGAGTACCTAAGGACCGACCGACGAGTTCTCGAATTGAAAAAGTAAAGCCCGTTTTATCCTAACTCAATACCACGTATTGACCTTTTTCTGTATGCATTGGATATACACAGGCTTTGATATGGTTTTAACGAAAATGGAGCAAGGAATCAGGCGCCGGGAATTGTTACCATTATGTGACGTTTTAACTCACCTGCTCATTCTGCAAATATTATATTACTGATCGAAAAAGAAAAATTTACACTGATACTGACGTGCATTTATTTTGTATCTATCTCCAAAGCGTCCTTAAAACTCTGTATACTATATCCATCAACATAAAGAAATTTTAAGAAAGTCTCAGAAAAAGCTTTACAAGTAGACTTCTGAACTTTTCAATATTCATGCCAAAAACAGAAACAAGTAAGATGATATTGAAATTCTTCAGATTGAACACTGATTCGCTTTGGCTTGAACATAAGCTCGGATACCTTGATATCGCATCGAGTTCTCTCGCTCCTCTACTGTGGCGTCCTTTTCCGTCTGAAAAGTTTTACATCGAGTAATCCCGGTTTCAGTCCCGGTCAAGGCGAATACTTAAACTATACTGCGGAATTTTGCACTTAGATGGAATTGTAGGTTGGCACATAAGGACAATACCGAGGATAGCCTCAGTATCCTTTAAATTTTATAAGATGAAGCCTGCTTATGAGAGACAGAAACGTATCATTCATGTAATTTCAAACTTATTATCGCCTACGAATAGCTACTTGGATAAATCTAGAATAGCTATTTCTTGAAGCCTGATTAGCGACGGCGAATTGAACATTTATTCTCCTTCTAAGAAAAAAAAATGAGAGGAAATGTGAAAATGAATTTAAAGGTAACGGTTAACAAAGAAAGTGAACTTAGTATGATTATAGACCATAAATCTAAAAAAGAGTTAATTTTTGAAAACAAAATACAGATCTTTGCCTTATTGGCAAATGGAGGAGAATTTTTATCATATGAAATAAATCAAGTAATTTTCCAATGAATTAACGACATTTTGACCAAGGCGGTAGGCTGAAACTGTCGTTTAAGTACAACCCTACCCTTCCCTCCAAAAAACTTATTTAACCAATCATATCAAATAATAAATGTTTAAATTATATTTAATAAAAAATGTGTTTTTATCGCTATTTGAACATTTTTTGCAAAATTAATTTCAATGGATGCTCACCAAATGTGATCCGCTAGCTAGTTATTGTTCATTATGTGATTATTAATGATTAATTCTTCATAAATCGTTTGTTCAGGTTGGAATACAATCCTTTAAATTTTCTATTTGTACACAATTTAACTAAGAGAATTCAATTGAAATTTTGGAAAAGAAATTTTAAAATATTAGGATAATGCTGAAAAGGCCGCAAGGAAGGCATCCCTCCCTGGGCGTAAACTCTCTTCGCCCATCCTTTAATACGCTCCTGTGATTACCTGCAATGAGTTTTTCTCCTGATACAATAACCGTTCATAACATGAACTGGACCTCAGAGCAACCATCGATCGGGACGGCCGCTGTTGACGAGGGTTCGATAACCCACGTATCCCCTAGTTATTACCGGGATGTTTGAGTTCCTTTCCACCTGGCGGCTTAAAGGCAGAACGCTCTCGTAAGGCTATTCTCATTCCCTTGAGGAGGGGAGCGAAACAATGTGATGCATAAGCCCACTTCGTTAGGGAAGAGTTAATGCCACCGAGAGTGGGGTATCCTCCTCTCCTTGGCCACGTCTGCTCTTCCCGACAAAATAGCCCAGTCCCCTTGTGCAAGGAGGTTGGCGACCTGCACTCGTTTGTGCGGCTTTTAAGCGGTACATACAGTCACCGTGAAATCACGAACGCCAGCGGAATAAACGTAATTGGGGGGGGGGGGAATTGTGGAACAGAGGATTAGCAATATACTGCGAACTTATTGGAGTTTTGATATTTCTACTCCTATCACCGGTAACCTAATGGCATCGCGTAAAAATTTCAACCCATTAATTTAAAAAATATACGCTTCTCCTTCTCGTCATTGAGGCTAATGGCTTTTTCACGTTTTGTACAGTTTGTTCAGTTAACAAAATCAACGGAAAATGATGACGGAATGAAATCTTTAAAAAAAATAGCATTATTTCTTAACCCTTTTAGTGCGGCATGCCGTGATATCACGTCATTGTTGTCTTTACGTTGGTGCTGATGACGTGATATCACGTCTAGGGTACTGTTAGTATTATAGCTTTCACTAGGCAACTTTCAATAGGCCCCCTACTGAAAGCTGGAACACTCACAGTACCCTTGACGTGACATAACGTTATCAGCACCAGTGTAAAGATAACCATGACGTGATATCACGTCATGCCGCACTCAAAGGATTAAAACATATTCAGGTCATATGCTTAGAATACCGAAATAACCTGATATTTTCAGTGGCTGACGAGAAAACATTAAGTAATGACTCATAATAGAAACATTATAAGAAAATATATGAGTTAATCAAAAAATTTCAAGCTATCCGGGACTAGCCACGGAGTTCCACTTTTTACGGAGTCACCCGCAATGCACACATGTGCGAATTTCCACAGAGAAAAAATCATCCGCCTTGACCGGGATCCCGGTTAAGGCGGATGATTTTTTCTCTGTGGAAATTCGCACAAGAGTTAATCAAGGTAACATTGAGGGAAAATTTGTTAAGGGATCTTAGTATCAGAATTTGCCCATTTGTTGATATAGATCCTCTGGAAGCGTGAAAGCCGGGAAAATTCAATGCAAAAACGGCTCCTATTTTTTGGCTGATATCTCTAAAGTGATTATCGTAACGATCAAGTAAGATTATCATGTATTCGTAATTTAAAAAAAGAGTTTACGTAGGAATTGAAGATATTTTTTAAAGGACGCCTAAAATCACCCATTTATTCGCACCTACATATGTATTTACCCATTCTTGCAAATGTCTTTAAAATTCCTAATCAGAACCGGAACAGGATACTTGTGATGAGTTCACGTGGAAAAAAATGTTTTTCAAATAATAATTACAATATTCGCCATTGATTTTATGGGAACACACAAATTCATTTCAGTATCTCACTCCTCTGTCGAAGAATTTGTGTTTATTGGTGGCATATAAAGTTTCGTAAGGATGTGATATTTATGTGATAAATTGTGAAATATAAAAACGTCTTTGTAAATAAACATGCCCTTGAAAGCAAAATTTTTGCGACAAATGATATACTGTTAGAAATAAAAGTATAACTTGCATTATCATCATTGCACTCACTAAGTTTTACCCATTTATCTTTGAATTAAACATTCTTAGCCATGGGTAAAGAAATATATCGGCTAATATATTTAAGGTATTACGAGCGAGATAGTTTCGAAATAAGCGTATTAGTTTCACCAACTGTGAGAATCACGAATTAAATATATTGTTTTACATGACAGAAACTGTAAGTAATCAAATGAAAATATCTAAATGAGTCTTTACTTGACTCATTTTTTCACGCGGTACGTTTGAAACTCCATCGAAACAGAAGGTTTATTGTGATTTAGAAGAATTTACTGCTGTGACAAAACGATTAATTTTAAAAAATAGTTAAGAAAGCAAATAAACTACACACTACTGATTTTTTTTAAAAGAGCTATGTGTAGGAAATGCCTCATTTTCAATATAAGGTCTCTTTGGGGTGCATACACGCACCATTACCACGCACCGCAAGGTAATGTGGTAAGGAGTTGAATTTTTGATGTCAATGGACGGGTAATATACTTTTCTTTAAGATAAGACCAAATTCATTGATTTCTAGGTAAAATGATATTTTGCTCGAACTACCTTAAGGGATATTTTTACGTTTGTCTTGACACCGTTTTTGCATAGTATGCATTCCAAAGAAGATGAACTATGTCATCAAATAATCATTGGATGTTTCATTGATGAAGTAATTTTTGCAGTTCGCAGTTAACCATACTCTGTGTATAAAATTAGGAGGAATACAGCTAGGAATGAGTCTGAGACGAACAAATGTGAAATGATTATGCTTCATTGAACTGGCTATATTTGGAAAGGGGATAAGAGTCAAATAACTGAAGAGATACATAGTAATGAATATAATAGTGTGAGGGGACGAAATTGGGCTCATGGGCAAATGCAGTGGAAAGGACTATAGAAGAGGATCTTCTGGAGTCTTAAAGACCATCAACAATTAACACGTGGCACTCTATTGCACAGTTATTGCATTGATGCTCATTGATAAATGTGCGAGAAAAATTGCATTTTGTTAAAGTGTCTTTTGATAATGACTGCGCAAATTTACGAATTGGACATGAAAATAACTCATGCTCTGATTGCATCTCCTCGTTATTGCAATTTCTGAAAGTCAAACTGTTCTAACAATTGCTTCGAGTAAAACTGTCTTAAAAATTAAGAAATTCAAGAATATATCGGAACCATAGGTTCTACGATGGATTTTTTTCAAAGGTGGTTTCAATTGGTATAATCGAATATAATTGTGTTTGGAAAACACCAGATTTTAAGGTGGTTTCACCGCGGAAGGACAAATGCCATTTTGTCAATACATTCTGGATGCTTAATGAAAAATTCTCCTCCATCAGATTTGAACGACAAAATAATGATTTTCCACTTTTTTTCGTTTGAAATTAGTGTGTCCAATGGGATATTGCCATAAAAACGAGAAAAAAATGCTATTTTTCTATCTAATAGAAATACCATATTCGCGGAAAAGTTTTTTTAAGAAAAACATTATGGAAAATTGATTAAAATTAAATTTTTGCTCATACCGTCCTACCCATTCATTTTCCTATTACCTAAACTTCTGATATATCGTGGGGAACACACATACGACACATATGTGGTATAGCATTAAATAAACTAGGTCCTGTAAAGTGTATAATAGGAAGGTCCTTGGATTAAAAAGTCAAAGAGAGATGCTACTTCGCTCTAGTTATACCACATCTCGAATACACCGAGAGCATTTGGGACTCTGGTCATAAAGATTTAACCAAAGAAATAAAATAAATAAATAAAAAAAACTGGCATGCTTCGTTAAACACTACTACGAGCGAACATATGGTGTTTCACAACTTTTAGAGGGATTTGGGTGGCAGCCACTAGAGACTCGGAGGCTAGACGCTAGGCTAAGTTTGCTTGAGAAATTCAGAACTGGTGTGTTTCAGAGCGACACAGAGAGTATTATCATGACGCCTCACTACATCTCTAGGTCTGATAGAAGCGATAAAATAAGAGAGGTATATGCCGAACACATAGGTACAAAAGCTAGTTCTTTCCGCACATAGTAAGCGACCACAATAAAAACTGAAATCCATTAAATAAACACCCATAATACACGTCACCATTTCATCTCCCAAAACCTTATCCCTTACATCTTTAGACGGCTGGTGTCCTAACACCCCCTGCCGCAGGCCCATTCTGCGGGGTAATATATACATGTTTATGTACATTACTGCAAATATTGATGTCAAAAATGTGGCAACTTTATTGAAATGGCGCTGTGGTTGGTGTATATATATAGAAAAAATGTGGTTACGGCCGCGCCAAAATAGGCAACCTTGCGCTTTAATTTTGGCTTTGAATAGCTAACGCACACCATTACTAAAAGTAGCATTTACAAAACCATTGGAAAAATAGTTGGAATTTAGTATTAGGTTTTGACTCAGTCGCGGGGAACCTTCTCATCTCTTTTGTCAATTCACGCATCAAAAGGGAAAGGCTTGATGGGTGCGTGTAAATCAAAGAAAATCCTTCCTCTCGTGTATACTCCATACTCCTTCATTTATACCAATTTGATTTCAGTTCTACGACTTCCGAAACTCTTCGGTCGGTTCGCCTTCCCAGCCTCTGCATTCTTTCATCTCCACCCAATTCTCAATAGCAGACCAGTCTAGGCTTTTCCTTAATGATCCCCACCTTTCCAAAAAACCCTTCTCTTCGAAAAAAGTTCAATCTCTCTCCTCTGTTCGGGCTCATTACTGCAAATATTGATGTCAAAATATAACTACGCTATTGAAATGGTGCTGAAGTTGGTATCTGAGTCCAGAAAAAAGTGTTCATTAGAACAATAGCCGCGCTATAATAGGCATTTTTGTGTTTTAATTTTGGCATTCATCGCTAACGCTCTCCATCACTGAAAGTAGCATTTACAAAACCACTGGAAAAAAGTTGGAACTTAGGATAGGGTTTTGACACAGTCGCAAGGAACTTCACCATATTGCAATGCACGCATCGACAGGGCAAGGCGTGATGTGTATTCATTCGTGTGAATAACGTAAAATCTCACTTATCGTGTGCCCTCCGTACTCTTTTATACCATACTTCATTTGCACCACCTTGATTTAAGCTGCAATTTCCAAAACTCTTTGGTCGGTTCACCTTCCCGGCTTCTGCACCATCCTTTCACTTCTCCATCCCTATTCTCAATAGCGGACCAGCAAAAGCTTTTCCTTAAAGAACCCCACCTTCCCAAAAAAATCCTTCTCTCCTCTCGCAGACTACCGGCGGTGGTTCACTCTCTCCTCCGTTCGTCCGACTGACTCATCCAACTGGCTTTCCAACAAGGACCCTTCTAGATCCTGGGTGCTCCGCTCGCCCTTGCTCCGTCTTTCTACGGGGATAGAAGTGGTTTGGTGGTCGTCTAAGGGGGTAGGGGGATGGGGAACGCGTTAAGGGCCTCCTTCCGGGCGAAACTGAGACCGCACGGATCCTTAGAGTCGATCCCTTTGACGCTTCGATGAGCTCTAGCGAGCCAAAGAAGAAATTATCCGAATGCTTTCATGCGTGGCTTGAATAATATCAAAGCAATGCAGTGTAGTTCGCAAACGATTGAATATCAATGACCAATTTATGAGTTTTAAAGGGGCCCACTTGCGATCTCGCTCAAGGACCGTAACTTATTCCTTTTTGCTTTCGGCATCAAACGTGGTTTCTTGCCTTTTTATACCGAAAATTCGCGTCAGTCAAGAGCACAACAGCCTCCATACCGGCGTTAAAGCCACCCCTTTATGATATAACCAACACTGCACAACCTAATGATCCATCTCCACATTCAAGGAAAAATAAGGGTTTCCTTAGAGTGGTATACCTGAAATGGTATTTAGGAATGGCATTTATGAGCATATATACCCATAACGCAGATCCATTACGGAGTAATTGCAGCCCAAAAATGTTTAATTTCCGATATTAGGCTAGTTATGTAATCCGTATAAACAATTCCCTTTATCAGGCCCTACTTTATATAAATTGTTCCTCCGAAAAAGCCAAACGTTGCTTCGGACACGTCCTTCATTTCTTAAACCCGCTTTACAAGGGACGCATAATTTCACAATCTGATATATTTACGAACAGGAATTTCAAAATGCGCCGTGTAAACCTGTGAATTGCAAGAACGCATGCACGATTGTAAGGACGTGAGATGACAAAATAACCCTTGCACTAGTTCAGTTATTAATGCATGCCAGAGAGAGAAAAAAATCAGTTTCAAGTGGTGCAAATCCTTGCACCATGTAAAATGTCTTCCGAAACATTCTTGTGTGTATATTTGTAGCTTATAATTTTTAGGCTACCCAATTCCTCTCCCTATTTTCACCTTCTTCAGAAATGTAGTTTGGCATTTGATTCTAATCCGTTCTCTCGATATTGCCATACCAACGAAGCCCGCTTCTTTCATAAATGTACATTCCCTATTCTTTAACCACACACGCATTTCTAATTCCCTTATAACGACTAACATTAAAGATTCGATAATTTGGCCCTAACTCCAATACGTAAGATAATAATAAAAACTGAAATACAGTGTTACATCTAATACCCGTTTGATTATGGTAAGAGTTAAAAACATAAAAAGAGCAATTGACTGAAACACTCACTATACCACTTTTCCGGAGGATATTTTAACAATAAAACGCATCAACTCACAAATTCATAAGTATTGCCCATGAAATCAATTTCATATCGAGCTGAACGTCAGCAAATAGCTGTAAAAGAAGCCCAAGCCAAATGAAGGTCATGTATACGACCTTATAAGACACAGAATACACTGGGAAAAAATTCCCATTAATGGGATGGGGAAGTTTGGTGGAGTGGATATAAGGAAAAACAAGTCCTTTGGTAAAACCCTAAAACTGGGGAGAAAACGGCAAATAACCGGAAAGAGAGGAAGTCTTTTCAGCAGTGCAGCTAGTTGGAGAGGACTTCGAGGACAAGACTTGAGGGAAGAAACTTTCTCGAGTGTGCAGTATGTATTGGAGGAGAGAAGGCAGGTAAAGTCGGGAGTAGGAGGGAGGCTCGATGAGGGGAATATGGTCACAGGTAAAGAAAATGCGGGGGGGGCTGACTTTTACCTCCCTCCCCTTACCAGCCATTACCCGCCTATCAACTCCTCGTCATTCTCGCCCTTCCATTTCTTGTCCCAAGCGCGGCCGCCAGACCATTGCCCTCTCACTACTAAAGTGAACGCCCACCACTTTCTTCCAACCCCCCGCCCCAACCCTACACTGATCCCAAGTTCCTCCCTACCCACCTCCATACTCAACTCCCCCACCACCTCCCTCTCTTCTCAACGACCCCATTCAACAACCAATCCTTGGAAAAACCCCTTTCTCACGACCCCACGAGTAGTCAAGGAGCGCCAATTTGCGCCATTTTACGGTTCCCCTACTCCAAGTCGATTCCTCTCCCAAGCCACCCCACACTAGTCTCAACCCAACACGACCTCTCTACGCCCCTTCCCCGATAACCAACCTACTCTTTCTCTCCTTGCTCTTCTGAGGAGTTCTCCCTTGTGTCCTTATTATTTTGTCCACGACTTCCTCCACCCTCCCAGCCCCATCCCCCGTCCACTTTTCTTACCAAAGGGCTCGTTTCACTCCCTACCCATTCTTGTACTTCACAGGGGAGAGGAGAAGGAGTTGCCCTGTTTGAGAGTGCCCTGTGGGGCGTGGTTGAGGGTCTACCAACCCTCAAGACCGATTCGACTTTTTTTCTCTTATTTACTTTGTTGAGATTGGTCATTATCATAACTTTTTACTTTCTGATTGGCGGAGCTCAAGACTCGAGATTTGTCCTTCAGTTTGCTTTGATGTCTGAAAGAAAATCGCTTTGCCCTCATTGATGCCGCATATTTGTGTGATACTCGGATAAGGACACCTATCGTTTTCAACGAGTTGTTCAAATGCATTAAATGCAGTAGGTAAATTCGAAAGGAGTACAACATGAGAAATATGCGAAGTAATTCATCACATTGTGCCATGTGCATACACATATAAAGGTATGAACAAATTTCCGTGATTGACACTAAAATCTCCACCAGATGTGCCCAAGTAACTGGCAATTGTAATTAACTGACAGAAGGCATCGTACGAAAAATACGACTTAGAAATAATGTGAAAACACGAATATATAAGATACAATATTGATTCCATGTGCATGAGTCAAAAATCTTCAATATTTTGGGAGACAGTTATTGCCAATATTAGCATTAAACCAACTAAGTTCACAATGAAATTGAAGCTTTAAAGAAGTTTTAATGGGCACTTGATTTCTTATTTGCATTCGATACTTTTTTATAGTTTCACTGCGTCCAAATTATTTACCACGTATAATGGACTTCGCACGGAGGGAGAGAAGGTTACTTGTGTGCCAAGTATGAGGGAAATCCATAAAGTAGAACTGTTCTTTGGCAGGGTCGTGAATCTCTTAATTTATAAAAATCAGGTTAGATAACTACGTAATACTTATCCTAAAAATCATGGATTCCACAGAAATACTAACAATGGCTCAAACACGCCATTAATGTCAAAGGCTACCAGTTCCAATGCCTCAACACTGCCAAAGCTCGATTTTGTTAAAAAAGTAAATACTGTGAGGGATATTAAAATTACAAGAAAATATAAAATGCGTTCAAATATCAAGGATAAGAATCGATTTTACCGAAGTTGAATGTATGAACAGCGCATTTGCTTCGTTTGAATGTTTCGACTGAATGTGGTGAGAACCAAAATGCATGGGTTAAAAAAGAGTCAGTTAAATATTCCTGAAGGAGCCTATCAAACTTATGCCACATTAATGAGGAAATAAAGTGTGCTGTAAAATAGAGACATACGTTTACGGTTCTAACTGGAATAGGCAAAGAACTGTAGTCAATTTACCAAAATTCTTCTCCGTTTAATGGATTGAATTCTGCCAAAGGAGCCAAAAAAGCAAGGCATATTTGCAAGCTTTAAGCAGAATAGATAACATACTCACCTACTCAATATCCAAGTACGGAATTGCCGTTCTGACCTCAAGATTCGGAAAATCATCTTTCTTGATTCAAATCACTATTGCACCCACTTTTACCTCATAAATGCATGCACTGGAAATCCTTCGTAAGCTGCGTAGGAATAATCGTATTTTTTATCTGGATCACGGAAGGTATCAGCTTAAAAATGCCTTTAGTTAATGACATGTTTTCGCAATTTCAACTGTAATCTAATTTTCTCACTAAACCAATCCCAACTTTGACCTTTATCCTATGGATTTAAATACCCGCTGCAGGCACTTCCAGCCAGATTTAAATGCTGACAATCAGTAGAAACTCTATGGGTTTGCATCCTAAGACTAATCGGCACCCTCTGTAATCAAGGTCAGAGTCATCCTAAGCCTGATAAGTATTAAAACCTAAGCTATGTCTTCGGTGGTTTGGGGTTAAGTATCACATTTACTCCTATTTAAAGTAAAAAATTATCTTTACGACTTTTACATATTTCAAGGGATAATGTTTCTAAAATCAAAGTGACCGGAGTTCTTTTAACGCAGTTCCCTTGTTTGAATGCAGCGCCAATAAAAAGTCGGAAACAGATGAATTAACTTTAACCTTATTCAACATTAAAGGAGCGATGGCGTCGTTTTGTGCTACGACAGAAACAATATATCCAAATTCAACTGACTTTGGAAGAAAACTATTGTTACTCCTCTATCTTCATTTTTTATGGAATGTGGTTTTAATGCTAAAATAATAGCAACTGAGATGAAGGAGTCGACTGATGCCGATAGCATTCAGAAAAATGATATAATCAATTTTGGTCTTCTAATCTTGAGGTGGGCAAACATTCCGTATTATATTTTTAGGGAATCTTGATTTCATTGCGTAGTAATTTTAAAGATCGAAGAGTTGCATGTAAACTTCAATTGAAAATATTTTTAATGTATATATTTAAGGTCCTCAGTTACTTGGGCATAATTTGTGAGTGATATATTCTAATTGATTATTTTCCTTGTTTTTGTATTACTTCATGCCACAATTATTTGTAAAAATTTATTTCGAGACTGCTTACTTAATACTTCAACCTTTCGTTCTTTCCCATGGATGCCATTTCCTTTTGTAGCTAGTTTAAACCAAGTCAATGGCCAGATAGGGTTACTTCATGTGAATAAGAATTTTCCTTCTTATCAAAAAATTGTGTGATATGTTAAGGTAGAGCATAATAAAAGAGTCTGATAATCATTTCCCTAATGAATATCTTACGTGTTTCCTCAACGCTCGTATGCCAATCGAAGACGGAATTCTCATAGCACACGAATATCGTAACTCCGACCATTGACGGAATGCCAGTGACGATGCATCAAAGGTAAACCAGCATCATAAGGTAGCCTTCTGAACGGTTACCCAAGAGGAATATGCCTATTTTAGGAGCACCAATATCAGGGCTCCAATCACGCTCTCCTTATTTTGTGCGCTTCTTTAGCATTTCATATCTTCGTTCTTCCTTGTGTGTAGAGCAGAATTCCTATCCATTCTTTACGTCTTCCGCTTGGTCGACATTTCCCTTACAGACTTCAGTATTCCGAATCTCACCAATATCAGAATCCGACGTAGGTTCATTTACCTAACTTTGAATTCTCTTCGGCATATACTCTATTCTTCTGATATACATGAAACATATAAACCCCCATTTTCTGTTCATCTTATTTCTTCATCCAAAATTTGGACTCGTTTTTTCTTTGGACCGTGCTTAGACATTTGAAAATATTCAAACATGCCGGGTGAATTTTTTTTGAAGAAATTGCCATGAGAAAAATTCGGCCTGGACCAGGAATCGAACCAAGGACCTTTAGTTTACCGGACCAATTCGCAGACCACTATGCTCTCCATGCATCCTAATTCCCATGGCAATTTTGGTGGATACAAGACAACTAGATCTTAGGCCCTTGCAGTCCATCAAAGATAGCATGGTGAATTTCAAGGATGCAAGGTGCATTGAAGGATGGTGAATATTCACCCGGCATGTTTGAATATTTTCAAATGGCTAAGCACGGCATATGTGCTGGTGAAGGATACTGACTCTTGGTTGTGGCTTCTTTGCAGTCCTCTTCTCCTTTGCGTTGCCATCTTTGATGGACCGCAAGGGCCTAAGATCTGGTTGCCTTGAATCCACCAAAATTTCCATGGGAATTAGGAAGCCAGGATAGCGTAGTGGTCTGCGCATTGGTCCGGCAAACCGTGGTCCGATTCCCGCAAAGTCCGTGGTTCGATTTCCGGTCCGGGCCGAATTTTTCTCATGGCAATTTCTTCCAATGTACGCTCACGTTAACTTTTCCTCAACAGCCGAGCATTATAATCCATATCTTCGAAATATTATTACGGTTTTAGCGTTTTTTTCCAATTAAACCTCGGTAGTGACGGTGTGAAGTCATAGAAAGCACAATCTATAAAGCCAGCTATCGCGGGTTTGAGTCTCATCTGGGTGGATTTTTCACCACATTTACAATTCAATTTACTGTTATATTCAATCAAACTGATCCTTAGAAAAGACTTGAAGTCATAAATTCGCTCAATCAAATTATAAACACATAATTATTATTTTCATTTATCACCCAACAAGCGTAAATTTTAAAATGTTGTTAAACACATATTGCATGAATTGCCAAGAAATAAGGGCAACTGTATAAGACAAGCAGCTAAAGATGTCCGACAAAATGAAGGCTTTTAAAGGTTAATGGTGAATAGGGGTGTTTAAAACCTACAGTCAATTAATGATGATGATTCAATACATAAGTACAGTGATATATGTTGAGTGTCAGAGGCAAACTGATATGATCGAAAACAGTTTCAAATTTTATTAAATTATACTGGATCCTCGGGACAAAACCCATAAAAGTTTCTAACAGTGCTAAACAAGAGGAAACTTAACTACGCTTACAATATGGCTGTTTCTTTCACGATAAAAACTGATGGCTGCCCCGCGATGATTAATCAGACGATTTGTAATATCTGATAACGCAAACCGCTATACAATAGTTGCATCTTCAAAGAATGATACCCGATATACGTGAAGAAACCCCAGAGCAGTATAAAAAAGCGGAGTTAAAGAGAACCCAGGGAAAAAGTTTCTACTGCTGCTGCACTGTACATGAGCTAAAACTGTACTTAACTCAGCAGTTAGTGTAGCTCCATTCCTCTTACCTGAACTGGGCATACCGGTGGTCTAATTGTTACGCATGATTTGCACTGGAAATGTACCGAAGATACTTAATTGCTGCGAGGGCTGTACGGAAAATGTGCTGATACACAGTACAGGAACAGTACTGCGGTAAAACTGTACTGAAATTGAAAAATATTACAGAGCTGAAAGTGTTTAGAATTGGATAAGTATAGTAGAGAAGTATAGAGACCGAGTATTATAGATCCACCTTAGTTACAGCACATTAATTTATCTCTGAGACTGCATTTGTATTTTATATTCAGTGGATGTATTCGTGTATAGAAACCGCTCACTTCTCTCCATCTCTCTAGCTATCTGCAACATCTCGGCAAAGAAGATTTTAAAAATATGCCCACACTAAAATAACGCAATGGCTTGCTTGAGATGTTTACAACTACGATTTTGTGCTGTCTTATATTGTTATATACACTACTGCATTCGAGTTTTTTTCTCACCTCCGTCTGAGGTCTAGACGCGATTCAAATATAATCGGCGACGCCGGTTTTTCATTTCTTCTAGTCACTTCGACTTCCTGCACACATTATTACGTATTCCTCCGTTTGACGCTGCTACTCTCACGGTACATAAATACGCCTCGTTACTAAAAGCCATTACACAATTGACGCATCGTATATGCAACCTCCTCCACGTTTTGAGGCCGCCATTTTTATGTTTTAGATTACATTACTACCGACTGATGATATCCACCACCAAAGATTCTCATGGGAATCTTTGCTTTATGAAACATAAAGCAAGGATTCACGATACTCTAACTATAACTTTGCCACTGCCATGAAATCTTCTTCAATCAAAAATAAAACTATATGAAACTAACATTTCAATCCAAAAGAGTTGTTACATTTAAAAGTCAGGTATCTAAGAATTTCTTCTCCTGTCTTGATATAGTCACATTCCATTAATGTATGTATTCGGTATCAAATTCTTGCTATGAGCTTGTATCTCAAGTCTTTAAGTGATTACACTGTAGTTAAAACTCTGACATGACTTAACTATATCACGTAACGTAACAGAATTTAATAGCGTTTATCAACTAAAATAAGGTGTTGGTAGATAGTAACTGACTTAAAACAAAGATATATTGTTATAACAGTTAAGATAATAATATTGCCAAAGAATCTGAGATAATGGAGTTGAATCCCAATTTACAAATAACAATAATTATATTTATCCCGCGTACCAATTTTACCTATAGTTATACATAGCACATTCGATTATCTGTTATAATTATGGCATATTTTCTCATCCGATGGAAATCATTATTGCCAAACGTTTCATAAATCTCTATATATTTCATAAATTCACTAACACCTCTCGTTCCAACAAATTGCCATCCCAAGCAAATTTTGCACGCATGCTCATACACACTTTGCATGCTTTAAATACAAATCGGAAACATGGACATCTAAAACGTTATTTTGCCTTTAAAAAAATATGTATTGCTACTACTGGTTAAATAATTACTATGCTCAGTCAAAATTTTGTTGATGAATCTGTCATTAATTGTCTTTCGCAACATGTTTCTTTTATAAACTTATTTAAGCATTAAAAAATTTTCATATTATTTTAGAGAGACCTCATACCTTAGAGTTATCACTGAGCTGGGATATTTTCACGAATATTTTATTTGTTATCACACTACACAAACAGAGTAAGTGTAACAGATCATTTTTTCTATTGGTGCTAATTTTCTGCTTCGTGACGCATCTCAGGCTGAGATAACCCGCACGCATAATTCAGCAGCAATTACCAAAGGCCTAAATATTTCACATTCGATCCGAAAATGCTTAAAATACAAAAACACGCATCATGTTTTTCCATTATCGCCAAAGAAGTTTCCAACTCGTTTCTTAAGTTGAGAGACACTCCCAAAAAGTTTCCTCATTAGGGTCCTCTAGTAAATGACGTCTCACACTTTCACCGGAAAAGTTGGGACGTCCCGCGGACATAAAGCACTGAGGTTGCAAGGGAGCGGTTCACTATTGGAGACGTCTCGGCGGATACGACGGATAAATTATTCACCTGTGCTCTACCTTCCAACAAATTGGCCAAGTGAAAGACTTAACTCTTTGCGTAGGAAAAGTAAAAATGAATACATATGAAAAATAGGGTGGCCAAACGCATTTAACAATTTTTTACAAGGTGACCAGCCGTTTTAGGTAGGTTTAAAAGTTAATTGGTATAAATCCTTTAGATTTTTACTCGAGCAGGACGTCATCTAAAAATAATACTTCTTTTTATCATCTCAGTATACGTCCTATTTTTCTACTAACCTTGCCTAAAATCTATTCTCAATCTTCCCCTTACTCGCATCTTTCCATCCCATTGCAGACTTTAGCAACCATTCGTCTCACATAGCCCTTTCTAGCCCTTAGCCTCTTTCTAATATTATTCAATACTTTCCTTATTCGCCCACCATAAAATGCTCTTCCTTGCTTGACTTTCCTTCCGTCCATCACACCTTCTTCATCCCACAGACCCACATCTTGAACGCCTGCAGCCTATTCCGGTCTCACTTTCTCAGTCTATGTTTCTGGCCCATACAATGCTACACCCCACATCGAGCTCTTCACCGGCCTCTTTCCACATCCTCAACCAAGGTCTCCGTCATCAACTTTCATTACCCATTGCTTATTTTGCGAACACTGTCCTCCATGTAATGCATTTTCTACTGTTCTCGTTATCTTCCAGCTGACTACCAACTGATAAAATGGCCCTGCTAGCCCCAGTTTGTCTTCCTACTTTCATCGCCTGCCTCGTTTTCTATGTCATAGAAAATTTCTTTAATTTTTTTGACCAAAGGTCATTTAGTACTTTGATCAAAAACTAAACTGATTGATATTTAAAATTCCTGCCTAAATTTTACGATGACGAAACTTATAATGTTTATTTTCTGTATGGGGTGCGTACGAATATGGTAAACGTCAATGCTTGAAACTTTTACATGTCTATAAACAAAATGTTGTCTAGCAAGTGATAAATAGTGCTCATAATGCCCGGTTATAAAAAGTACTTTAATGACATGTTATTCAGGTTATAATTTACTGCTATAATGTGTTTCTATACATATATCTCAGGAGGAATTTGATTGAATTATTTAAATTCTCATCGAAATTTTTATAATATAAATTCGGAAGTAAAAAAAGTTGACATTATTTATGTGTTCATATACAGCGAGGTATTGTGTTTTTATAAAGGCAACTTGGAACATCATGCATGGTATTTCAGCCCGAAAGATGTAATTCATAAATTCCGACGCCTTGTCAAGGAGAAACTTTTTTCCAATTACGACCTACCTCTACCTACTAAGATTATCTATTATTACCCATCCTACCCTCAAGAAAATTATTATATAAAATCTTTGACGTCGACGCAAAGAACACCGGATTTTTCTCGGTGTCGTTCATTAGTTTGACAGCCAGTTAGCCGAAGCATTCGGCAGAGAACTAAAAACTTACAGGTTCCAACCGTGAAATAATTCTTTGGAATAATATTTCAGGCAACTAAACTATTCAAACCCCGGTTATGACATGGAGAGAAATAATCTCCCAGACGCTGGATGCTGAAACATTCAAGCCATTTTAAACATGGAAACGGTAAGCATAGCTCTAGACCAACAAACGCTTCGATCAAAATTTTTGCAGCATGGGTATTCTTCACTTCATTAGATTAGAACTCAGCTGGCTGAGTCAAGATTCAGGATCAAGATACAGAACAGCTATTGCTATTCGGGAGTTTTACCGCTTAAGGAAGGTTTAAATAGAGGATAGTAAAAATCCTCGAGATTTTAACAAGCGTCGCGTTGGTATTATCTCCTACAACGATTTTTTAAATCGCCTTTACATAGGTCCTGCCTCTCTTCATCCTGTCCATAAAGCTTATTCCTATTTTTTTCCTTTCCATGCTATCGCGGTCATCAGTTTTCCTTGGCTACTACTCCAGAAGTTTACTCTCATCACTCACAAAAGGAAACAGGTCCTCACTCGAATTGTTTTTCTCATTATTCAACTTTCTTTCCTCACGTCTACTGTACCTAATCAGCCCATATTTTTTGGGGTCTGTGTTTCTACATCATACAACCAAATTTCCGCATTAAACAATTCTTCAAACTTTTCTGCGCAGTCAAACACAATTCCTCGGCATCTGTTCCCTTCTTGTGCTGAACACTTCTTTTTTTAGACCAATTCTCCATCTAATACCTCAGCGACGATGCCCATTTTCCTCAATTACTACCGGAGAAATTCAACTACTCTATTTACTACAGCTTTGCTGGTCCTGGTTTTTAAACAGCCACGACTTTTATCCGGGGAAAGCATACTACTTATGATTTAAAAGTTATCTCAATCCCGCATTTAATTAACTATTTTCTTAAGTCATCTTCCGAAGTCTTCAAATTCACTGAATGATCGACTGACCAACACCTTCTTTCACCTTATTACATATGAAAAATCCAATGAGGGGTTTCCATTAGTTGCCATTAGAGGAGGAAAAATTTTGCAAAGTAGTACCCAAAATAGATTGTTACGCTCTAAACTTGGATTAGGCGTAAAGGACGATCCGTTGGTATACAATCACAAAATATAATTGGAATTTATCCGTGGAAGTCACCATTCACAGCTGAAACAAATTATCTTGTGTATAGAATGATATGTCTGAGAACATTATATAATTCCACTAATAAAAAATACATTTTCAGGAAAATGTTTTGAAATTAAAGAATTTGACTAAACTCACTGACTTAAGGGCACATGAATGCATGTTCTCATAGAGCTCACTAAATTATTAATGCATAGAAATGAATATAACCATAAATGAAATCAAGTGGAAGAATACACGAACCTGTAAAATTTTCCAGTAAATTTTTCAGAAAAAAAGCAAGACTAAAATAAGAGTTTTAAGTTAAGATACCGTTATAAACGACGTAAAAGATGATATGACTGAAATGCTCAGACCTAAAAAGAAATAGTAAAAATCTGGATATTTTATAACGCTTGGGGCAACTGCACATACCGAGTGCTTTATCTTGAAGAAAATGTATCGTCATATATAAAGAAAATCAACGTCCACGCAATAAAATTTTGAGGCTGCAAGAGGGCAAAGAGATAACCTAGATAAACGTTCAAAGTTTGAGAAAGCCTCGAATCTCCCACTCTTGACTGCCAATTTCCGCGATATCCCTTCAATCTTTCCTACGGTACTCCTAGATTTTGATAACCCGGGAGATGAGCGTCAAAATGTTGCAGGCTAGTGAATTTATACGGGGCGTCTCGCATCGCATCGCGTCGTAAAACGACTGCAGCGGGGCTCGCACGCAAAGGGGAAAGTAAATTGGAGAAGGGAGCAGCTGTAGAAGGTTGAGGGAAAGGCGAGAGGGGTGATGGGCAGAGGGCGGGTTTAGAAAGGGTGGAGTTAAAGGGTTGGTCGGTGGCGGTCTCTAAGGATACGGGAATGAGAGGCACACGATTGGGGGACTCCAAGCGAGCGACAGCGCACACTCTCACATACTTCCACCTAATAAACACCGGAATTGAACCCCAATCAAGCCGACTAAAAGAGATAGGCCCTACCCTCCCCTCCCAACCCTAGACGGATGGGTTGAAGATTGGCCAGGGTGCTGTCATACTGGGTTCAATCTCTAGGGTCTGAGAAAGGGGAAATGGAGAAGAGATTTGGCTAGAGTCGAGCTGCGGGGAGGAGGGGTTTTTGGCGTCAGAAGCTATGGCAAGATTGGAATTAGAGCTGTGCTGTATCCTAAGTTTAGAACCAAAGTACGACATTTTTTTCTTACAATTTCATCAACGGAGATATATTTAGTAATTTTTGTCCTAAAATATGAGTATTTCCACATTTATCTTCCAGGAAAATATCTTTTCTTTGCATATAAATAATGAAAAGAAAACAAATGTAGTATTATAAACACAAGAACATGAAAATAAAGGTTTTGCTTCTTTATGAACAATATTCAGCCAAAGCAGACGTCCCGAACGTCCCGAATTACTTACTTGTGGGTATTCTTACCGCTTATTTTCATAAAGTAATTTTTTAAACGTAACTTAATTTTAATTGGTATATATGTATTCGTATATGATTATAGATTAGTTTGAGAAATTCTAGGAGAAATGTTTCTTTATGAGTATTGCTAAAAGTATTATGAAATATTTTGATGAACCATAGGTATACTTATTAATTTTCAATCTTTCATAATATGAGTTTTTCATTTGCGATATGAACTCACAAGAGCTGTAATTCACTTGATCTCTTTATTCCGAACGTCTTTGAAAAGCAAGCATTCGCACATGCCTCAGCCTTTATAACCTTGATCCTGACGGGGAGCACTAAAACGCTATTTCCTCTGGAATACCTTAGTGAAAACATTTTGGCCATATTATCCAAGTTAAAATTGTCAACATTTCTGAGCGAAGCAAAGGATATTTTGGTAATACTAACTGCTGCGCGGAATAATGAGGAAATTCGATGGGGATGCTGAGCTTTATGGAAAAAAGTATCGTCTTGTATAATTATATAATTGCACTTCAAACTACTTGTTCAGTATCATGGATGTACATGAGCTTTTAACATTTTTCAATCTCAGTATCTCATTGAAATATTGCAATCCACCGAGGGTTTGCATCTTAGGGCTCGCCTTGTCAGTGAAGTGGTGATTCTCGGAATCACTCGAGTGATGTATCCCTTGTCTGCAAGTAGCAGACAGCGTGCAAAATGACCTTTACCGAGTGAACTCGTTAAACGGAACGAGCTGCTTTTTTTAATGAAACTTATATCAAAAACATCGTACAGCGATATATGCAGGAAACACTGCGAATGACATGGAATTGAGGGGAGAAAAAGGTATATCTCGAGAATATGTTTCAAAAGTTAAAAAATTTTTAAAAAAATGAAACTACAGTGACTAAACTTGGTAGTAATTATGAGTACTTATTAAAGAAAGAAAATGTGTGCAATAAAAGTGATTTTACACACAGTTCTCCAATACTTATATTGCATTAACAATAAATTATTGATTTAATAGTTATAACAGTAAACACACGTGCATGGAGAAAAAATCAGCTTGCTAATTTTGACGATGACTTCAAAAGAGATATCAACTTTGGCAGAGAAATATGTCACTTGAAGGAAAACTATGACCGAAATATACCTGTATGAAAAAATATAGGAGTAAAGAAAACACTCATGTGGAAAAAATCAAGATGAATTCAATGTGGGATGGTGATCCATAGGAGGCTAGTCAGCATCACACTCATAGCGAGTGTCATCAAACTTCGAAACGAAAATATGAAATTTGAGTAGAGACTATTTTCCTGATCCCATGGAGTAGAGGCGCTGTCTTCCTTTTGATGGGGTTTTTGGGCTTTTGATGATGGCTAATCAACTTCGGCAGAGAAAACAATGAACTACATTGGAATACCACGGCAAAAATCAACTTAAGTGGATATAAGTAGAAAACATAATAATAATTTTGAGAACTAATATGGCTCATCAAGCCGTCACTTTTCTGATTACTGAACTATTTCTTAAACAAAATAGACAATTTAAGCTGAAGAAACCAATAATGTGGCACAATAACCTACAAACCTAATTATAAGGGTATTCAAGAACCAATATACATGGAAATGGCTAGATTCCAGCTACAACACCGCTCCTATAATCACGAGGGCAGTAAATCCACCAAAATTCTTTTGATTGGTTGTTGGATACAAGAATTGGTTGGAAAATTGTTATTGGGACTGTTTTTTTAATTTTATTCTTCCATTAGTTAGATACACCGGGGGACCAAGCTTAGCTCAATGCATTATGAATTTATTTTCTTTAATAAAATGGAAATTTGTTATCATATAAAATACGTTTTAAAAATATTATCTTAAAAAGTTTTAATACATTTAAAATAAACATTTTCTCATTAATAATGGCATAAATTATTTTCTCTAACATAAAAAAGTTATAGGATATTAATTTTACACATCTATCATATAATTTTTAAAGACAAAAAATAAAATTTACCGTTCCATGAAGGCAAAACAATAATTATACTTTATCACTTAAATAATATGAAAATTATGAAAAATGTTCATAGAGTTAAATTAAATTTTCAATATAAGGTAACCGAAGAAGCCGCGCCTCCGCATTTTAAGGGAATATTGAGTGATTTATTTCGTAATTAAATGGTTTATCCGCGGATGCAGGACCTATACTAAACGGTTTCTCATACCTTAAACCACCAAACTACCAACTTTCAGGCAGATTGAAATACCAGTTTAAAATAAAATCATCAGATAAGCCATGTGTACAATTATATTTCGCTTTATTGCAATGGATACGATAACACCATGTACTCGGCACGATTTCGAGCATGAGGAAATCAGTTCGATTATCAGCAATGAAGAAAAAATCGTGTCAAAGGGCATTAAGGGAGGGAACTTTAGTTAAGCCTGGGGGTGAGGGGCCTGGTGGAGAATAGTATAGAGAGGAGGGGGCGGTAATAGGAAAATAGGAGTGAGAGACGTGTAAGAGAGTAGGGCCTGCCGAGGTTCTCCTATCTACCTCCTTTCTTTGATTGCGCGCACTGCAGTGCAATTATCCTGCATTAATGAGGTAGTGAGAGCAAGCATAGCCGGAGCAAAGCGGTTTCACTCCGTCTGTTGAAAGGAGGGGGCGTTTAGGGAGGGGGAGACAGACTACATACGTTCTATGCGGCAAAAACACTCGTGGGGGAGTTTAACCTGAAATGCTTAAGAGATGCATTCATTGGTGGAGCACGAGGAGGGAGTGGAATGGGGGGCGAACCGAAATTATGCCTCGTTCAATTTATTGGCGGAATTCCACGGAAGGCAAACCAAATTAGCCTTGTATTATTCGTCTGCGTTCCGCAATACGTATTACTCTGGGATATTTCGCCGAGATTGCTTTATTAACGCAGCAATGCGTTTCATCTCCTTGAGTGAAGAAAATACAGTTCACAGCCTTGTTACGTAGATTTAGGAAATGAGGCATCTCACGCCATTTAGCTGAGCAAAAAGGAGGAAAATACGTATCTAGTTTACGTGTCTAGTTTACGTGTCTAGAAAATACGTGTCCCGTATACGCATACGGGGTTGGAATATAAATATTTAAATCTACAGAAAATAGTAAGGAGAGTGAAAATCTTCATCTAACCATATAAAAAACATTATAAAACTAATCCTTATTAACAGTGATGCAGTGAAAGAATAATAACGGGTCAGGTCCTAAACAATCTTCCTGAAGGGCATCTCAACATATTACTTTTACTATTATTATACCCAATATCCTAGGGGCTGCGAGGCAGGGCTAAAATTTGTGGGGATGCGCAGAGGGAAAGTGGCTTGGCACTTGACCTTATAAGAGCCAACCAGGATGCAGTAGTCAGAAAGAAAACTGAAAAAAGTTCTGAAAAATTTAGGCCGAAATAAACGGCGAGGATAAAACTACCAGTTTATTTTTAGGCGATAAGAAATAAGTAATCTTAGTATGCGGAAGAGAGATGCTGTATGAAGAAGTCAACTTAAAGGAGAGAAATTAGACCAAGTGGATTACATTACCTATCTCGGAAGTGCCATCACATGGGGCGGAAGAAGTACAACGGGCATCAAGCAAAGAATGGCCCAAGCTAGCAAACAAGACGTTCATGGGAAAAAGACAACTACTGTACTCAAATAAGATAGGACTAAAAACCATGAAACATTATGTGAAAACATTTGTGTGGAGCGTAGTACTCTATGGATCGGAAGCATGGGGCATTGGTAAGGCAGACCAGAAAAGATTAGAAGCCTTCGAAACCTGGTGCTGGAGGAGGATGCTGAAGATAAAATGGGCGGACGAAATAAGAAATTATGAAGTGTACAGAGGAGGAGTGGAAGAGTAATAGACCATATGGAACACCATACTGAAAAAAACCAGATGGATTGGACACACCCTGAGACAAAATGGTTTTGTGGAGAACATAACTGAAGGTAAAATAGATAGAAAAGTCCCCTGAGGAAGACCCAGCTTACATTCTTGGACCAAATAAAGAATATGTTCAGAGGAAGAAAGTAAGGAAAGTACATAGGAAAAGATACCAGGAGGTAAGGAAAGTAGCATTAGATAGGGAAGGGTGGACAGTTTCAGTCAACCAATCTTAAGATTGAAGGACCAAAGAAAGAAAAATATTAGTCATTAAAAAAATGTCATTCAACACCAAGTAAAGCCATTTAAAATTTAATAGAAGACAGGTGATAGGATGAGTACTACACAACCGTCAAAACAAACAGGCCCAACGAGTATCATCGATTGAAAACTTCCAATTTGTAAGCAATAATATGAAGCAATGTAGACCCTCTCAACCAAATATAAAGAGATAAATGTCACTTTCCCAATATATCTTGATGGTATACATTAATAACTATATATTGTATTACTAGTGTTCGGTTTCCAGGAAGAAAAAACAAATATAACCTTCTAGATACAGTTTAGTTCAGCTTCTACGACTGATTTTCATCACTATATGTAGATTCTTTCCAATGCGGTGCAGATTACGCCACCTTCCCATTTCTCAAGTAGTATTTCATCTTTGGAATTAAATAATCAATCCTTGTACTACATGAGAGCGGGAACACACAAGCCAAGAAATACCTCGTGATAACACTATAGGTACATATAAAACTGAAAGCGTCAGGCGTCACTTCGTAGAAATATTTTACATTTGTATTGATTATGAAGATAATTACTAAATACTTTTTACATATTTCTCATTTGAGCGACGCTTTTCACCGTTTTACGGTATAGTCATGAACAAAATATTTTATTGTATATAAAATAAATGTAACGAAAAGGAATAAGTACTTGCATTAATTATCACTGCAAGCATAAAGGTACGTATTAGGGATTAATTAGAGGGGAACAGTTATATGAATTACAGTTGAAAATACTGGGAAAAATGTCTATTCTGCCATTTACATATTGAATAGACCTCAACTCCTACAAAATGATACAGCGTTGCTCCAATTTTCTTTTCCGTGAGAGTCACAAACAATATTTGGTTCGGTAAACAGAGATTAAAATTTACCTAATACAGAGAATAATAGCATTGAACTCATTCCATTTAATATTCGATGCAACAAAATTTGACCCATCACTGTGGAACATCAGAACAGAGCATGCGTTCGTCACTATAATTTACTTGAAATCACGTGCAGATTACGGATTAATGCCAAAAACACACAAAGCCGCGTCACGTCCGTTATGTTTCTTTTAAAGATGCGTTCTGACGGGAATCTGCATGTGATGGATATGGAATATTAGTCTCGCAACTGCGCTTCAGTAATAAAACAAGCAAGAGCCATATATAGGATTTGTTAACATAAACACCTAAGATTTTTTCAAAACCTTGGCATTTCAGTTCATTTTCAGCCATATGCGGCATAATAGTATTTTTTAATATAAAGCATCCAAGATTTTTTTCAAAACCTAATCATTTCACTCCATTTTGAGCGAGGCGCCTACAGAACTAACCGCGCCTATAATCAATTATTATGAAATTTAGAGCGTTGTGGAGCACAATCACAGGCTTTAAGGGAATATACTCTTCTCTTGAAAAAACTAGGTCATGTCATGGAGAAGAATTTCATGACGAAAAAACTATTTCAAGTCTGTACCAAAAGTGTTATTCTTGAGAACACACATTTCAGTGGCTTTAACTGCCATGATAACATCACATCGTTTTACCGAAGTATTAACCCCTAAGGCAAGGATGGCGAGAATTTTGGCGATTGAGTACAAAAGTTTATGAAATATAAGTATACTCTTGACTCGCTGGCCAATCCATGAAGTAAGATGGGGGTATTGAATGTTTTTACGTCTATAAGGATATTTTTATAATTAAAAAAATTATTTTTTAAAAATGTTCGTAAATATTAGTTTTGAATTTGAAATATTTAATGGAGCATAACAAGGGTACTTATATGAAAAGAGAACTATCTTGAAACTATACTAGGCTTGATATGGTGGAAAGATCTCATCATAAAGGTTGAGAGTAAAGGCAATTTTCCACTTAGATAAATTTTATTCGACCAAGGTTCCGATGTGCAACATCATCATCATCCGGCACAAATAATAAAACAAGAGGAGTATATTTATACTCAAAGCGAAGGAAGTTGGGATAGCAGGAGCGGGGGGGAGGAGAAGGGGTGGCGGAGGGGTGGGAAGGAGTGGGGGAGAGATGGTAAGAGGGGGAAGGTTAAACAAATGAGGAGGACAAGGGCAGGAAGAAGATGGAGTAGCCAGAGAAGTTACAGGTTAGGGAGGGGGAGGGGCGGGTGGATACTGCATGAACCATTACAAATCTCTCTGTAAACAAAAACACCATAATTGCTATGAAATTTTTTCAGTGTTGTTAAAAATTGCCTTAAACTAAAATAATGTAGTGTACTAACTGGGTAACGACGACCTGAAAGAATCAGGGATAACACCAAAAAAGTTCAGGATATAAATTTTTAGCAAAAAAAATAGCAATTGAATGGTTGCCGAACCAAAGAAACGGATGAGGATTGAAATTATCGACCGGATGAAAGAAGGAAAGTCCATTCAGAAAGAATGAAATATATAAGAGAGCAGAGAATGGAAAATAAAAAACAACTTCAATTTTGTACTTTCCATAGCCCAATAAGGTCCAATAGTGGTTAATAATAGTAAATTTATTATACTAAGAGATAAGTTACAAACCCTCTTGTTATATTTCTCTAGTGTATCTCAACATAAATTTAAATAAGTACAATGAAAAAATTCCTTTACGAAATAAACGTAAATTATTTCTCCTACGTACCTCTTGAGAACTTAATGATAATAAAATCAACTGTCCAATAACATTATATGAAATCATTCATTTTTATATATTGGTGCACTATATAAATAGACATTATTTCAAGTTAGTAAGAAGAAAGTTTATTCAATTTATCATGTGTTTACTGTTGGTTTTACGAACATTTTACGCCAAAATAATGGTAAGTTAGCTTTTTATTTTTTTATGTTATCTTCAGGAATAATTTCCACCGCCATTTCATGGCCATGGGTTTTAATAATCCTTGGCCGTCCATCCGGGCAGACTGTCCGTTCCCAGGTTGAACCCATTTTTTTTTCATCCTGTGCCATCCCTCAAGCGCTGTGTAGACATAACGATTTAATTCCCACTCCCACGCAACCTATCCGAATAAATACATAATGACCCGGTTCATCATCAAGTCTTTATCGTACTCTAGAGGGGTTCGCTACATTCAGCGAGCACAAAGAGCATTTTTGATCGTGGGATGGCGATACGAAGGCTTGGGCAAGCACCTGCGGTCGGCCTTGTTTGGGGTCGACTGGACGAGTACAAAGCCCGCGGGTGAGTGGAAAGGAGACGCCGCAGAGCTAAAAAAAAATTTTTAGACGGATACGTAAAAAGAGATGAAGGTTCCTCAGTCAAGGAAGAAGAGAAAGGGATTGGGAGATCGAGAAATAGATGGACAAAAAAATCCTACGGGTAGGTAGCGCCTGAAACACTATTGCAGGAACAGGAACTTTACTCCGGTTTCTCAACGAGTCAAAGGCTCCATGTATACCAATTTTTCGACAGTCAAGTCGGAAATCATCATCTGAGCAATTGAAATACGAAAATTTTAAACAGCCATGATTCAAATGCTTAGATGTGAGTTCATGCTTCCGTCATTCGCATAGCCGTAATCTTTATCCAAAATGAAATAAACATAAAAAAACAGAAAAGCTGTAAGTATCTGTACTAAGATTCCACTCAATCAATTGATGCTTGAGATTTGAAGCACTCGAACAAAACTAATGAATTGCATTCGTTATTCAACTACAATTATCATTAGCGACGTTTAATTTTTCATGAGGATCCCGTCAATTTTTCTATTTTTACCCACTTAATCCCAACGTTACAGTTTAAGCGTAGATCTTAGTCAGAGCTATGATGTTATAAAAATTGTTACATATGGTACTTCAGAATTTATCGATTTGTAATCATTTTTCTTTTGATTGCATTCACGATCCTTCGCATCTAGCTGCTTTTTCAACGCGTTTCACCTCTCTTTCTCGGAGTGTCGTTCTGGACATCTTGTCAATCTCAGATAGACTTAGCATACATGTTTTGCCGTGCCGGCAAATTATGGGGCGTATTCAGCTGACTTTCACTAGCCAATAATGGACCAAACTTTCGGAATACATAAATTACACTCATTAAAATAACATTTTTCTCTCATGGGAGTAATTGAAAAATAACAATAACGTGAGAGCATGCATCATGGAAAACCTTGATCGCACCCCTGAGGGCAATATCTGAGTCGGACGTCGAATCGTTCGCCTACATGGAAACATTGACCCGGCGGGAAAAAATTTCCGGCATCTCATACACTAGAAAGCATCACATCGTACTTCACTTTTGTATCAAAAAGCTGTTGCCGAGGTGTTAAATTTTCCTAGGTTCGGTAGCTTTTAGATTAGCGTAAGAAAGTTAATATAATTATTCCAAGCCAAGATCAAGGGTCATGAATCACCTTCGCCAGATTATTTTTATCGCTACCCTAACTGTATCATCGACTAACGCCCTGATTCCTCCTACACAAATCATCATGATGAAAGGAGGAGTAGAGCTTAATTTAAGAAGAATAAAAAGTAAAATTGAAATTGATTAGTTCTAGGAAATTGACCTATAACACATAGATGAAAGCATTATCCGTCAACACGCTGCCCCTAATGTTTTCCGGATCAAAATTGGTTTTCTTGCAAAGTTTTAGTCCCCGGTGTACTACCAATTCTTCTACCCTTCATAATATTAAAATTTCTATTTCTTCCTTACCTCGTTTAATTTAACATTTTCATTCCCTTTCGAATTTTGCTTATCATTTTCTCTAGTATCTGCTATGTTCACTATAATGTATTTTCCTCCGTTCATTCTATTTTTACCCAATTTGGCTGATAATATGTGCTACTAGGTTTTATTTTTTTCTTACAATCTCAATTTTCCGATTTCCACCCCAATACTCCCAAGCTCCATTACCTACGGATAAAAGATCGATAAAATTGTCTGCATGCTCTATATTAGGGCGCACAAAATATTTTATTTAAACTTTGCACTTATTGTCAGCCCCGATCAATGAGTCTCCCTTATTACTAGATTCTTGTTTTGCCAATGAAAAATCTTACGGAGGATCACTTTAGAACAACATTAAGAATAAGGTAGTTGATACATATCAAACCGGCATAAAGACCAAATTTTTATTAGAATCCACGAAGAATAGTAGCGTTTCTTTTCCCATTATATTATTTTTTTAACAATGTTTTTCACGCACCTCTATCTACACCCATTCTCAACAAATGGTTATACCAATATGGCAATCCCATCCTTAAAGTCACAAATGTCCTCGGAAAAGAGCAAATTACTGTGGCCAGAACCGATCACTAGATAAGTAATCATTAATGCTAAATAAATTCGGTGTCTTCTCGCTCTCTACACTAGTAAAAATAAAATGTACCCAGAAGTTAAGGCAATTTCATAACTCATGCATAAGACAAATAGTGCCGGTTTTACACGAGGGGTTCATACCAGAGTAAGCATACATGTTTCACCGAGTGAACTTTTGCTGTTTCTCTTTTTATTTAGAAATTAATCAGTGTCGACTCTTTATGGGATAATAATAGATCTGGGACTCAAAGAGCCGACGATTGATGTATTATGCACTACAAAATAATCTAATTCAAAGAGCTTTAATAAAGCGTTTACGCATTCATAAGTGCTACTAGAGCAAGGGAGACAACATGTGATCCCGGGTACGTAAAATTAATCACGAATAATTAATTAGCAAATGTTACATAATTTTAAACTCACGGAATTCTCATGACCGAAGAATAATATCGACGGTAATTCAGAATATTTCAGTCGCAAAGAAACACAGAAATTTACGAAACAACGAAGCGAGAGTCAATGCAAGACATCTACCTTCAGAATAAAAAAGGCGCGATTTCGTAATAGAAAAACATATTACCCTTGGAAATCATTTATATGACAGTTACTTGCCCTATCCAGAAAGGAAATATTTCAGTTACTCTCTAAGTATATCATAACTAATGAATCCATAATCATATGGAATGTGTAATTCATTTTCCATTAAGAGTTAATTAATGTAATCATAACTTTTGCATCCATCATTTATCACGCCAGTCATCAACAGTCGCAGTCCAAAAACTCATTCTAAAGCTAAGCACTCTGACTTATAACAAGCTCTTAATGCTGCGAGGTTTACGCCCACGTGTTTGTCATCCCACCTTAAATAAATCATTTGGTCACCCATGAAGTAAATAGCAGAGCACAAAATTAGTATTCATCAATAATGCATCAATTACACTTTCCTCTAAACGTACAAGTTATTTATGACTGATTTTATAACAATTCAA
This sequence comes from Ceriagrion tenellum, assembly GCA_963169105.1. Lineage (NCBI taxonomy): Eukaryota > Metazoa > Arthropoda > Insecta > Odonata > Coenagrionidae > Ceriagrion > Ceriagrion tenellum. Next base: position 52,004,477 of record OY720640.1, read on the forward strand.
TGCATTATTTGCCAGTAAAATAATCATTTACAGACTCAGCTTCCTCATCCAGCGTTAGTTAGAGGTGATTTAATAATAAATCAGCAATGGTACTTTTTAGGCACTCATTTTTTGAGTTAACTCTACCTAATTGGGTCATTTTGAACATGACTTTAACCTTATTTACCAAAGAGATAATTGTTTGTATCCCACCACTTTTGATGGCAACATGCTCCCTTGGTTGCTAAAAAGAATGCTTCAATCAAATTCTACAAGGGAGATGTTCACAAATTAAGCAATTTAAATAAATGGTATCAGTAGAAAAATATCTCCGTCTGGCTTGTAATTATCTTTTAGACGAACTATGTAAATAATCACACAAGCTCGGAAGATTAATTTTTGAAAAACCTCAAAGGTTACACCAATCGCTTACAACACCGACTACGGCACTTTTCATTTATTTTTCGTGAAAAAATAATGAACAAAGGTTGTAACAATGGTACTCAGTCCCTATTCAGCCCATAGGATGAAACGAAAACCTTTGGACCTATCAGATAAAATGATAATATTTGGATAATCTTAGCTAACTGCTATCGCTGGCAGCGCCGGGTTTCGTTGAAAATAGCGATAACGACAGCAAAATAGGGTATTTTATCCTTGATTTAGTGTTGCAGACCACGATTCCAAATCCTACATTGTAAAAAAATCAACTTTATAGCACCATTTTCTTCAGTTCCAACTATTTTTATTGTATTACATTCAATGCCGTAAAATAAATAAAATTATAATGATGTTCATGTTGATTAACTTGATTTTTCACGGATTTGTTCACAGCCTTTCCAAAAATTTATTTTTGAGATATTGGTCATATTTTTTATTCATCTACCTAACTTATCTAATTTATGACCCATAGTTTTAATAGGAGCCGTGTACACCAAAATATTTTCGAGGGAATCAGATATATCCCAAATGGAGGCAAAATATGTTTGGGCAGTGTGGGACGAAATTCATCCCTCTCCCGCTCAAAACAACATTCAACCCTCCTTCCGACGGCAACTCAACTCACCATCGCACTACGCAGACCCCGTTTTACCGCGAGCTATCGTTTCCTTTCGACAAGCGGTAAAATGATTGCGGGTTGGTGAAATTGGGCAGGCCCAGAGTGGTGGGGCATGTTTGTGAGAAAGGAGTGCCTAGTCATCCTCCTACTCCTCCCAGGCATTCCTGTACAAGGAAAGGGGAGGGGTGAGACGGGGAGGCACAACTCACGTCACGATAATGTAGGAAACACCACTACCACCATCGCCAGTATACTGCAGCACAAAAGCTGTCAGCGAATTCCTGGAATGTATATTCATTTCCGATTGGAATGCCTGAGCAGAATGCCAAGGAGTACTGGTTTTAGTATGCGCTATGCGCGGGGGTCCTTTCTGTGTGTTTTCGCTGCCTGCCGTTTCCCAAACGCCCCTTATCCGGCAAATTTCGGTACCTTTTGATGCTGGACCCCGGCGACCGTTGCAGATGACCGCGAGCGCAAAGCGCTAATTAATTGCACCCATCCCCCGTCCAACCAATGGCGTACGAGCACTCCCGTTCCCACCCCTCTCCATATGTACAGCCTCCATTCCAGAGTGGGAATTCGGCCTCCTCATTAATTTTTGCAAGTGCCGGTCGTTTATGGTCACGATTTGGGCAACAGCGTCACTCGTCCCATGCAAACAAAGGTATTTATTGATCAAAGCGTTTAAGCTTAAAGGGTTTAGTGCGAGTGATGTAATGCAAGACTTCGCGACATTTTTTCGGAAAACTACATGGAATCAGCAGAATTTATCTTCTCCAAATTTTATGTTTATGGTTCATAGAAAGAACAAAACTTTTGGCATTTATAAGGTAAATTTTTGTCCAGAAGAATCAGATGGACCCCATTTTCCAATGTTCTAAATTATCATGAGTTAATACCAATGAACACAATCTGAGGCTCATTGGGTTGGTGAAAAACATAAATGAGGGCAAAATTGAGGTAAAAGTCCCTAGAGAAAGACCCTGGAATAAGTTCACGTACCAATTATAAAGGAAGTACATAGGATGCGCATCCAGGAAGTAAGGAAGAGAGCATTAGATTTGGAACGTCAGATAGCTGCAGTCAACTAACCTTAGGATTGAACATCAAATAATGATTTTTTTTGCTGCCGGACGATTCTGTTGGCCCATATGTCCCCGGAATCCCGTTAGGCTGCTGAGCCTGTCATCGGGTTTTCCAGGGACCGGACCAACAGAACTTGACATACATCCATGCCCTGGGTGGTGAAAAACCCACCCAGGCGGGACTCGAACGCGAGACCCTCTGTTTAGCAGGCGAGGACTTTACCCCACCACCCGGTAAAGATTATTATTGAACATAATTACTTCAATCTGGAATGAGTTGAAGTTTTCGGTGGCAACGATAATCAAAACACTTGGCTCTAGCATTCTTAGCCTGAGGAAAAGCATGAAGCGTTTCATTTATAATAAATTATCCTGAATAGTGCAGATAATTAATTAAAGGCCCATAGAGATATTAAAAATAGATGCCTGATCGATTATAGCATATAATTTCACATTATCCAATACATTATCAAGTACAAATTTAAAAACTTCCCTTACATTTAGCCTCACCTCATTCCCACCAGTACCTACGCCTATATTTTTTCTACTTCAGCCCCAAGAACTTCGTATTTTAACTTCGCTATCAGGTCCTTCATTATGCCACATCCTCGACCCCTTTGACTCCTTTCGCTCTCTTCTCCATTCCCATTCCCATTCTTCCCCATTCCCATTCTTCCCCATTCCCTAACCCTTTTCTTATTTTTTCCTAACCAAAGAGATAAGTAAACGCCATGGAATTTTGAAACTGGAACAGTTAAAGGTAGAAAAGCTATGACAGATTTTTATATAGTAAAAATATATAATAGCCATTATTAATCTAAACATAACAAATGTATTGTCTGTCGTATAGGAAGGATCAAACTGAGAGGCCCCTGAGAGCCACGTGGGTCACTTTTGACGGTAATGAAGGCCAGACATGGCAAGTATTTACAATGATCTAATGAAATTAATTTCTGAATTTTATATAAATAATAGACTTGTAAACATAATATGTACCAAGATGCGATTAATTGGCAAACTCATATTCCTGTATGCCGAGCAACGAAAAAGTAAACACAAGAAAGGCATTAAGAAATTTCAAACGGCGACATAGACTCGTTTGCAGCAGTAACAACAACAAAAAAATCACCGGATAAGAAACTGAAACGAAATTTTGACTAGCTTCTGTATCCTCTGTGAGGGCCGCACGTGTGCTTCCAAAGAGTAGCATGTGATTTGTGGGGCGCCTGTTTGACATAACTCCTCTAGGATGTAACAGATGATTTTAAAAAAAAGTCAGTACCTTCTTCTTCTTCAGTCTTCCAATCATATACTAAGAGTAGATTGGTTTAAAATTCTATAACATATAATTTTAGCCAAAGACTTCATATAGATAAACCAAAAAGTGATTAGTTCTTGAAAGCAATAACAGCTAAAATGAAATCCAGCCACTTATTATTCGAATAACATAAATCGGGGGTAAGGCGAATCATGAAGGATTTAAAAATATCAACTAATAAGAAGGAAATCGGTATAGATATTATATGTTGATACTTATTTATTTTGGATACCTCTAAATATGTCGTGGAATACATAGGTATAATATTTTAAAACACTTTATGTAAAGATTCGATGACTACTATAGCAGGGAAAAGATAAAAGTACCGTATCACAGAGGCTTTAGATATCCTTTACACAAACGTGTTATCGATGAAAGTCTTAGCACATGGGACAAAGATATTGAAAAATAAGTATAACAAAATAAAAATAAAATAATGACTTGTTAGAATTACGACTGTTAGCTATAGAGGGGGCCGCATTGAAAAATTATGAATACCATGTATGCTATGCGCTTCATATACCAACATCTATCTAATGAACCCCTGAAGTACGTTCTCTGAATGAAAAACAGATTAATTGATGGCTAAATGACGTATGGATGCCTTTACGCGGTGCCAAACTTCATTTTACTCCACAAATACACTCGTTAATGCAAATATCAATCAGTGTATTAGTGCCTCTCAGCGCCTGCACTAACTCCTCGAAACCCCTTTTAGACCCTTCAAATTACCGTGCCTGAATGTTTCAGCGTAAAAAAGGTGAAGGGGTCTCGGCGCCAAATTCAGGGCTTCTTAACCCCAGGCTGGGCAAGGAAATTACGGCGAATCGGTTTCAGAGGACGAGTCGCCACTTACGCGACGTCCCGTGCGGTCGGGATCAGGCACCATGAAAGTGAAAGACCATTCGATTAGTCATGTTCCACCGTGTGAACGACCACACGCAACCGTTTAAATTGAGCTTATATTTTGCCTTTGCCATTCCGTCTACAGCGGTAAAAGCTACCGCGAGTTTACCAGAATGCTCTCACAGAGACTGATGCCGTCTATTAGCTTCCTCTCCAATCACTTTGGATTTTTTTTTCACCGCAGACTATTAAGAGCCCTCAAGTCCGTTTGACCGGAGATAAAATGCTGAAATTCTCGAACGCTAACCCCTTCATTCATGTATCTTGACGACATTGGTGGCACGTATGAAAAAATTCACACTGATGTAAAATGCAGTACTCATAATTGACTTTCCCATGAATGAAGACCCAAAGAATATTAGAAAGAACTTCAACCATTTTTCTTCTCACCATGTCGATGATATTTAGCTACTCAATTACTGTGTGTTATTCATCAATAGAAAGGAGCCATAAACAAAATACTGAGTTTGATTATTATTATACAGAAATTATTTTCTTACGAGGAGATATTTGGGCTTTAAATTTCCAAAAATGTATATATTAAATCTGGTCAAATTTTATATGGCTGAACAACTTCCAAATGCTAGATAAATAAAATAAGGTAATTTATTTTTTCCCCCTGATATTAAAGGCTTTACCAGGAAAAAATAATTTTAGTTCTCTTCGTTGGAAAATGCATTAGAATTTTAGGAATTGTTTCACAGTTTTTGCAAATACCATATTTTCTCTAGTAGTTTATAATCTAGCAAACAACAACTAATTAATTCTCTCATTGATAACACTAGGTTAAGTTAACTAAACGAGAGTCTGATGCATTACGAAAACATAGAAAATTTAAATCAACATCAAGGCAACGAAAAAGGTGCGACACCTTGCAGTTAACCAAACATTGTAAAGTTGGGCCTAAAATGCAGTCATTCATAGAATAAATGTACATTGTACATTCACATTGAATCACAATAAAAAATGAGACCAGTAAAGTTTTGAGACACTATTTCTCGCTAAACAGAGCTGGAGTACGAATTAGCAGTGAGATATTCCAAAGAATTCACATTATTCAAATTTCACAATTTACTCTACTATGTCGATATTCAACGCTATTTTCAGTTAAATTCGAAGATGAGAATGAGAAGAAGTATTTCTCATTCTGCATCATTCTCCATCCAATAACGATGGATACTAAAATCCCTCTCAATATTTTTGCCAGCAGGGATTTGCTACAGAGATTCTGGCGTATTTTCGAGGAAAAGTAAATGAACAGGGAACGTGTTTTTCCAACGCTGCTCCCCTCTTTTATGTATTTCACTGAATATGCCCATGCAACATATAATCCAATTTCCTCAGGTCACAAATAGATACAATGCAGAGCTAATCCAGCGAGTGCAAGCGTTGCGACTGAAAAGGGCAAGCGTAATCAGTAAATTGAATTTTTTACGGATGCGAATCTAGCCAGACGGATTTTTCCCTCAAAGTTGTACATACTTCAATTCCTCTTTGCATACACATCAGCTCGGATCATACATTTTCAAGGTTCCTTTGATTTCATTTTACCGCAAGATATATCAGTAACGCGAGAAATACGGCATTAAATTCAAGTATTTCCTATTCAGAAGAATTTAAAACATGCGTAGAACTATTTATTCATTTTTATCTACACTTTATGCACCAAAAACACAGTTTGTAGAGCATGTGCGGAAAATAGTATTAATTAAGGTTTTAATTTTGCAAGACATAGATGCATGTATGGAAGCAACGACATGTATGGAAGCGACGCACGCAGAGGAAAATAGTTTTCCCACCGAGGTAATATAAAACCAGTGTATACAATAATTCGAAGAATTTCCAATCATTACATGGAATAATGATGTAGCATGAAGTCACTCGCACGGGTGCATACATACCAAGGGTTGAAATTCGCCACGAAAAAATCATTTCACTTGAACGAAATTGTTTGACTTTGAATTTTTTTCGTTACATTACGTTCGTTTCCTTATATTTCGTTCGTTTTATTCGTGGGGTTTATCCACTGCTACAGTGGCATTGTTAGCACGACTATCGTCTTATGTGCTACAACGTAGACTTGATGCTTGAACTTCTAGTTCGCATAAACCCACTCAAAATTCGCCATGGAGTAAGATAGTTTGAATCTTTTTCATTCGCTGCTCAAAAATTTTCATATATATAATAACTTTAGACAAACTATTCGCTATAGCTATAGTATGCAGAAGTCTCTAAAATCGCCGACGATAATGTTCTAGTGCATTTCAGATAGGTAAATGAGGAGCTAATGGCTTTGACATTCTTTGAGCTTCCCGTAACAATCACTATGAAATGAAAATTTAGATGGGTCTAAATAAACAATTATGCATGATAGAGAAATGTCAGGGATTAGAAACGTTTGATGATAAGAGAGTGAATATCCAGGGCACCTATTCACGCGATAACCTAGATCACAATGGGTAAACGGATGGTGGCTAACAAACCTAGCCGGCAATTGGGAGGTCCGGGGTCCGTATCCCAGGCAAGTCGATTGATTTTTTCATGGCAAATTTCAACACTTGTTGAATAATTTGAAGGATAAAAAGCTACAAAAGGTATAGCAAAGAGGGGAAAATATTAAATATTTATAACTAAGGAGAGTCAAAACACCATCAACAATTTCAACTAAAATACCATGCACTTTGTTCATTAATCAAAAATCAAGCTAATATTTACTCTTCTATCTCACTTCAAATATATTTTAACTGGGTGGGTTCTAAGAAATTTTTTAATTTGAAACAGTGCACTATTCTATTCATTTTTCATTTTATATCTCAGTGAGAAATACATACAGCTATCCAGGAGACCGCGTTTTCCGAAGCGCTATAATCGGGTAAATAAAATAAATCTCAACGTATGATTTCAATCTGACTCCTGACAAAGTCTCAGACTGCCAGGCACAGTAGATTAGGATATTTAAGTGGTGGAGAAAACAATGGGGAGGCAGTGTAAGTGGGACGCTGATAGTCGTCATGGAGAAGAAACTATAAATCGGTAATAGAGAGAGAGAAGAAATAGGCTTTACGTGCGATATGAGGGCAGCCAGGAAAATAGAACGAGTTTAGGAAGAAGAATATGAAGGTAAGGTAAGAAGAAGAAAAAAAGAAGGTGAAGAACGCGCTTGTGATTACATAAGAGCATATGAAAATACAACCACATTCGTTGAAAATTCCTTTGCCTGCATCTATCTATTGAAATACTAGTGACAATGTTTCAAAGCTCTATGGTATTGGTTCCAAAAATTATCATTGAAGATGTACAGTAAATGGACATAGTACATTAATTGCGGATGTTCCATCGTGTCGTTCAATTTAGTAGACCGTATCTCGGCAACTATCCTGCAGGCTTCTACAGGTCCACTTGATAATTGCCAAGTGAGTCTGGAATCAACTGTGGGGTAGGCTGCAAAATATACTCCACAAGATATAGCTATGAGTCTCAAAAGCTGGATACCGGAAGATCAAACTTCCATTTCATGGACTTATTTTCAGATAACCCAACAATGACAGGAGTTTACATTACGCTCCTCATTACAGATCGGCATATTTTTAAACAATATCTGAGAAACTTCGGCAAAAAAAGTTCTTCTGATGCCTACATTTGAGACATCTTCTTCGTAGACTAAATTTTTAGTATTTCTCCGTGAGGTACATCGACTGCAAAGTGATATCATAAGGAGTTGCCCAGTCAATGCCACTTATATTATTAGTTTTTCTCATTCATATTAATTTTATGTCTACATATCCACCTGAGTCAAAGTTTGCACTATCGTATGTACGAGTCACTACGGGGCACATCAGTGACATTCTTGCCTATCCAAGATGAAAGCAACTAACCTGACCCTAACCGACACTACTGAGAAGGGCGAAAATCTCGTACTATTCCGACGATTTCAACACGGATATATGGTTTTTCTAACTTGTTGAGGCATATTAGCAGAACATTGCGTTCTATTATATTTCTCTTCGATAAAAACAAATAGTTATCAAAGAACTCGATTCAGTGCATCGTGCTTTACGACTCAACTACACTAAATACACACACACACACACCGGATCTCGTGGCGGACGAACGTGCCTGCGCTGTGCTCCCGACTCGTGAATCTTACCTCGTGTGTTTACCGCCCTGGTTGCGAATTTACCGTTTTATTGCCTCACCAAGGATAAAAACTGTACTCACCTAGTGCTACGGTTCAAATACGAACCGTTTTTTGCGTTATTACGTGGAATTTTTTCACTCATCACACCAGAGGAACATCGCCACCGCTTCACCTCGCCGCTGCTTTTTTCTTCCGTCGCTCTGCCGGTCCTCGGACTCGGTGGGAACATGGAGGGGCCCCAGGGCGAGGGCCCTCCATCGGAGGAAACCCAGTGCACATCGAAGATCACCAATACCACCAATTCAAGAAATTACCGCTCACCATGAGCCGGAATCACCGGTAGCCACTTGGACAAGTCACCCAACCGTTTCCAACGGCGATCAAGAGTCCTCCGCATCAAGAAAACCAACTGAAGATTCAGAATCAGCCTCAACCACATCCATTCCCCGAAGAAAATCAGGCAAATTGCAGGTAATCAACGCACCAGTCACAACGATCAGCACTTCTCCTCCGTCAACTCATCCCCGAGAGTCAAAAACACCCAAAACCACCCAATTAGACCAACCACTTATGTACTCACACGTACTTGCCCCCCCCCCCTCCCTTCCACCGATCCAGTTAAGCACTCACCAGAGCACAGGCAATAATATAACCACCACAAGGCCGCGCCAACCTCACTCCACTCCTCCCCAACCCACTCGGAGCTTCAACCCAGACCCGAGTGAGCCGAGTAAAAAACTCGCGATCCTAGTACCGACAGTAGCCGACCCACCTTTAATCGAATACGCTTACGCGGTAGGAGATCTTCTTGACGGAGGCCACACAAACACGCATGCCACGAAACTTTCACATGATCGCGAGTGCATATACCTCAAATCTGAACACCTTCTCGACAAGTTCGTCAATGAACACGGCGGAATAACTTTAAAAGGAACATACCTCCAAGCCAGGCGGATGGTCGCCCCGCGGAGAGACTAGTATTCAGCAACGAGCCACCGGAAGTAAAAAATGAAGATCTGCTTTTCCTCATCGCACATGCATCCAAACCGGTCTGTAGGGTGACAACACTACATATAAGTGCCACACGTGAAGACTACTGCCACATCAAGAGTTTTAGAAGGCAGGTTTATATCCTCAGACGCCCCGAAGTTGTCCTGCCAGATTCTTTTTTAGTCACCCTCGACGGCAAACTTTTAAGAATGCACCTGAACTTCGACGACACGATCTGCTACGTATGTTAAAATTCGGGGCACTTGGCAGCGGAATGTCCCTCCAAAGAACATTCAAATAAACAGAGCGCCGCGCCCACTGCCTCCACTATTATAGCAGAAAATAAAAAATGCTCTCCAACATTAGAAACTGAAAAACAAGCAACAGGAAACGAAACATCATCCAGTCTAGCCTCCCCTCGTCTGCCTCAATATCCATCTACTTCCTTTACTGCCAATGTTTCTTCCTTTCCCGACTCTACCGCCCAAAATGTACTTGACATAGTTCATACCCCCTCAGCCTCACCGCCGGCCAACATTCCCAACAACCTCACCACCCCTCCGCAAATCGCAACTCACCTCACCCCTCTTTCTGACTCAATCAGTATTACCGAACCGCAAACCTTCTCCCCCGTCGTCTCCTCGCTCCCACTTTCCGATTCCCCCTGTCTTCTCCCCGCAACTGAAAACACAGATCCACTTAACGCAAGTGTCAAATCTCAGGAGTTCACGGACTCCCAACCCCTTCTCTCCGGCCCTCCCTCCCCACCTCCGTCTCAACTATTTATCTCACCGACACCGTCCACCTCCTCTACTGTCCTGTCCCCCCCCTTCCCATCCCTAACTCAAATCCTCAGCATTTCCCCCACCCCCTCCAAAACATAAAAGAGTCCGTCTTTAGCACGCAATGCAGCCACAACCTCATCCTCCGACGTGGAATATAGCGATTCCACGTCTGGTAAAAGGAAGGAAAATAGGAAAGAAGAACGACTTCACCATGCAAAACGAAACACCGGAAAGGACTCAAAGCCTAGAACAACCTCGTATACAGTAAGCCCTCAAAACCAATTAATAAAGAGAATTTTTGTTGAGAAGGAAGATGACCTTACCTTGACTTTTGAAGATTTTCTCCAGTTCTTGGGCGAAGTCAAAGGTAATAAAAACCAGATTGGCTGCACAAGAAAGTACACGAAGGAAGCGAGAGAGTTATTATACATTCTGAAACAGGCGGAGAATGCGAAATTATCACGAGCCCTCCAAACAAGAATCACCAGACTACGAAATACTCTAGCCAAAACATTGACCCGCAATGACTCCGAAGATCTCCTGATGGACCAAGAGGAAAAACAACCTTCTAGGACAGAACCCAAAATATCAGTCGATTTATTATATATATCACCTTTATTTTCTTTTCTTTAATTATTTATTTACTCATTTACAATTTTTCTCTCTCTGACCACTCACTTCATCGTCGTCGACCTCTCGTATTTTCTACCAAAATATGAAAGACGAAATAATAGCCCAGCTCAAATGTCTCGGACCAACCTACAATAGACGCCTCCCACTGATTTTCTTCAATCAACTAAAGCCATAGACATGGAAAGTATGAACATCATCACCTTAAACACCAGATCGGTGCGGTGTCAACGGAAATGTGCCCTTCTAGTCAGCTTCGTCAGAACTCATAACCCGGACATCATTCTCATGCAAGAAACCAACACCAACAACCCCCCAATCGAGAAACTACTGCCGCCATACAGCATAGTTTTCAACCCTCCAATCACACCCTTTACTGGCACTGCAGTGGGGCTCAAATCGAGTATTCAAACCAACTACAGCATCGAAATAGAAACCATTTATCCCGGACACTTACTAGCCAACTCCGTAAGAAAAGCATCAACCCCACCCCTGCACCTCCGAATCTTCTCTTCCAACGGCCCTCAGGACAACAATAAACACGCACAAGTGTTAAACAAATTGGAAGAAGAACTAGACAACTTCCCCACACCACTCAGACCAGAATAAGCGATCACCCTACTAGGAGGAGACTTCAACCTAACCCTGGAAAAGAAAGACACATCGTCCAACATCATCAGAAGAGGGCACCTATGTAAAAAACTCCGATAAATCATCAAAAAGCAGAGACTTTTAGACATCTGGAGAGAGAAGAAACCAGAAGAAGCTGGGCACACACACCACTCACCCAACACCTCCGCTAGCCTAGACCGCTTCTACATCTCCCAAGATAACATAGCCAGCATCAAATCCATAAATATCATCCCATCCTTTACAGACCACAAGGCAATCTCCACAATACTCCACACAAATAGAAAACTACAGCCACCACCCTACTGGAAGCTCGATAATCTACTCCTTCGAGACCAGGATTACAAATTTTTCACAAAAGATCTCATTAGTCATCATACACAAACGCAGGATACGGGAAATCCTAGCACCAAGTGGGAAGACCTAAAGAGTACAAAAAGACTATACAATAATCTACAAAAAATGGTCCCGCGCTCCCGTTTCAAGTCTCTACACGGAAGAGAAATATAGGCTGGACGTGGAACGAATACTTGCCGCCAAAGGATGGACATTCCTAGTGGAAGCAGACGCACCCGCAGCAATAAAACTAGCCAAACATGCCACCAAAAGCCACCAAACTCAATACGATAAAAGAGCTAAGCATAGAAGGACGCACCGTGACAGACCATGCAGAAATAGTAAATTATATAACAAATACCTTCATTAACACCTACAAAAGCACTCTCACAACCAATTTTGAAAATATCAACAGAATATTAAATGAGAATACACTTCCGGAAGAGCAGAAGTCAATCTATCTAGATGAAGACCTCCTGGAGGAAGATTGCGTGGCAGCAGTGAAATCCTTGCAAAATAATAAATCCCCCGGGATAGATCAGCTAACAACTCAGTTCTATAAGGAATTTTGGAGCACCTTAAAGAATCCCTTCATGAGCATGGTCCACCACTCATTAAGAAAACAAAATACTCCCAAAAACAAGTAGAACCGCCATTATCTCTCTTCTGCCTAAAGGAGGCGACCGAAGCAACCTCAACAATTGGAGGCCCATATCACTTCTAAATACAGATTACAAAATAGTAGACAAAGCCATCTCCCTGAAACTATCACACACCCTAGACCATATCATCTCCGAAAACCAAACCTACTGTGTCCCGAATCGATTCATCATGGACATCTCAACTATCAGAGACCTCATCAAAATCGCAAACGTTGATAAACACCCTCTTGCTGTAATCCTCCTAGACCAAAGAAAAGCTTTTGACCTAGTCGATCATAGCTCTTCCATACAATGCGCATCTTAGGAATAGGACCAAAAACCGCAAATATGCTGAATACCCTATATAACGAAGCCAAATGTCACGTAGAGGTTAACAACTCACTTACCGCCTCAATACCCTTCGGAAAAGGAATTAGACAAGGTTTTCCGCTATCTGGCCCGCTCTATTCGATTGCCATATAACCACTCCTAAGATTACTCCAGAGAAAATCACCCGAGTCAAAATTTCATCAGAACCAAATTGCACTCTCTCCGTATCCGCCTACGCCGATGACGTCGCAGTTTTCGTGAGCCGCAACGAGGACTTCAATGAAATATTTTCCACCTTTCAAATATACTCAACTGCCTTGGGCCCTGAACTCAAATGGAAAAAAGCGAAGGACTCTGGGTGGGCTCATGGAGGTCGAGGACCGACACACCACTCCCCATCAAGTGGAACAGTGAAGGAGTCAAAGTGCTCGGGGTCTTGGACGAGAGATGACGAGAGAGCGAACAATAACGGAACAACATCTACTAAACAAAACGAAAGCAGCCATTGGTGCGTGGACACACAGAGCGAAGTCCTTCTCACTCCTGGGCAGGGCCAGAATTTTCAATAAATACATCACCCCACAGCTATGGCGCATAACTATGTAAACTATGGCACTATAAAAACTATTCACCGTCATCATCAACAATAAAACAAATTCAAACCTTCTTAACTTCGTCTGGAAAAACATAAAACACTGGATAAACAAAAAAAATACTGACCGCACCAGTACGTAAAGGCGGCCTCGGTCTGATCAGCGTTCAAGAGAGGGTATAGGCTTTTCGTTTCCAAAGAGCCCAATCCTTCATCTCAGGTAACCATCTAGCACCCTGGCGCTTACTGGCGTGGAAGGCGATAGCACAAACTGAAACAAGAACTTCCCGGGAATCATACACCACAACCAATATCCATCACTATTACAGTAGTATCATCAAAAGCTGGAACGAGCTAGAAGTCATAGATGATCAAAACAGGAAATCCATATTGCCTACCTTACCAATCAACCACTCAACAACCGCACACTATATAAAAAGCTCCATCAAGGCCAAGACACTGAAACTGCCTTTAAAGAAATCCCAAAATTATAAAGAATTTCTATATCATCATCACAAAAATGACTGGCCTATACCAGGACCCCTCACAGGAGATCCGGTGAACTGGAGGACCTTCCGCGCGTGGCCTTGCTTCGGCCGAGACGCCGACACAACGTGGAGGTTAACCCACAACGCCATAGCCAACGGCCCGTTTCTACTGGCGTCCCGCTTGAAGGAAACAAGCGAGTGCCAATGGTGCCCAAAAGAAGTAGCCGACACTTGACACATGTTATTTTCCTGCTGGAAAACCAAGCCATTGTGGAAGCTCGTGTGCAAGATTTTAAAGAAACTACTAAACATCACTTAAATAAAAAGAAATGACTTACATGCCGGTTTTCCCATGAAGTCGTCCTTCAGTAATAAAAGATTAAGACTTCCTAATTTCATCCTGACGGTATCGAAAAGCACCATATATGACGAATTAACCTAGTCAATATACAGAAGAAAATAGATACGAAATATATAGAGGAAATGGAGAGAAGACTGCGACGGAGAATTGAAAAAGAGAAAGCATACCACAAAATAACAAATACGTTGAAAATTTTTCAAGACACATGGGGAGAGAGTAATATGTTACTAACGGAAGAAGGAAATATCAACGAGGAAATTTGGAGATAATAGTGACAAGGACAAACCCCGATCCAGGCGAACGAGAACGGGGCGGCTTTTCGGCGGCGGGGCTAGGGGTCGAGAGATTGTGGTATCCAGCCCCTTTGGATCGGCCCTCCTGACGCCTGTCAACCCACGAGACCGTCCTGGATCGAGACGAAGAATATTACCATAAACAGATAATAGTAATTTAAAAAAATAGGGACTGTACAATAAAATGATGAAAAAATGAAATAAAATTTTAAAAATATGATGAAAGATGAATAAACACTAAATACTCGTAAAGTTGTACGCATCATATATGTTATATCCAACCCGAAATTTTCGTTAAAATCGTCGATGGAAAGTGACAGCCTTAGACAGATCGGCGGAATTGAATCCAAAAATATCGCTTCGATTTTCACCCGTTATACATTAACTTTGCGTAACTGGAGGTTAGACTTTGCCTATATTTAGAGTGGTTTCAAAGTACTGTGCCCCGTGTTGGGATTTCAACATATTTATCATTAGGATTGCCTTCCGCTTAGGATAGATACGCAACGATGACGTTCCCATTTAGAATTTTTGTGGCTCAAATTTTCGTTAACGACTGGCTAATGACTATTTCTCAAGGGTCATGAATTTTCAGCCAAAAAAAAGCGTTTAGAGACCTTAAGTTTTCATCATCGCGTTAGTGTGACATTAAAAAACATAACTGTTCACTGATTGACACTTGGAGATAAAAACAATTCAGATGGTTTACTTTATACTAATTATATTTGCAGGCAAATAATTTCAAACCCTTCATTTTATAGGTGAAATGGAAAAGTACTCTGTAATGAGTGGCACTAATGCCAGCTAACGTACTCATTACGTGATATCCTTCATCAATGATACCAGATTTTATTTAAACACTTAGGTTCCTAAGGGTTATTGTAATCGAGACCGAGGAGGTCTTATATCTTTCTCAGCGGACCACCAAGAAGGAGGCATCATTTTCCCGTGAGGGCTTTGCAGGCCGTGCGAATCATCTCTACTCCAATACGCGCAGTGATATTTAGCAATATATTTAATTGTATTTTAAGGAACATACGTGTATTTTTCAAAATATATTTTAATAAACGACATGTCATTAATTACACGACAATAAGCGTTTCCTTTTCATTTAATCTGCTCTCAAGTTTAAATAAATTTTCACGATATGAGCACGACTGTGCTTGAAGTGTCTGTCACAGGCTTAAGGACATTTTCCGCTTTGAACAACCTAGAAAGTAGAAAAGGAGCTCAAAGACTTTTAAAGTAAATGGTGACCTAATTCAAATTTGAATTTGGGTGCCGAATTTAAAACAACTTATATCATTTGAGAAATGGTGCAAATGACCTTAGCCGTCGACGCACCCTAATTAAAATTTTACTATCATTTGAGAAGATCACAATGAATAAGAAACACAAATAAACGGCCAAAGCGATCTGAGTCGTTTCATAGAACGTTTTCTAGACAATCTTTGGTCGCAAGCGAGACGCGCAATTCTCGGTATTCGCCACACTACGATAGGTGTCGTCTCACGGTAATTATGTTTCGTATTTACAGGATAAATGTATTTGGTTCTCAATTACGCAGTGCGATGGTAAATGGGATCGTTTCCATTGTCGCATAGGCTATTGCATCCATGAAAAATAATGTCTGCGAATGTATTTGGCACGTTAGAAAGAGTAAACTAGTTTAGAGTATAAGATCAGATATACAGGTAGAACATACACACGTATGAGTAAATAGAAAGGACGACCCTTTTTTACCCGCGGGCGAAGGTCGAAAGGGTGCGGAGAAAGGCCAGAGGTTTCGAGGAAAAAAATGGGAAAGAATGTACTAAGGGAGGGGTAAAGGGAAAGAGTTTTGCATCCTCGGTCATGTCATAGGCATTATGTGGGGGGACTAATTACCGGAAAGGTATGAGGAGTGGGATTTGAGGACTCAAACGAAGTGAAGCAAAAGGTTTTGGCGGAGGCATTTCATGTCGCATCGAAGAGGGGGATAGCATAGGATATTGAGTAGAAGGGGCGGGGATCAAGCAACCAGTGCCGTGGGGGAAAAATGGCGCCGACAGAGGTGAACGGATAGCGGAGGAAAGAGGACGTGATGTATTAAAGGCAGTGGAAGTCATTCCATCGGAATTTGTTTCACACAGCCGCCCGGATATATACCTTAATTTGTTTTCGGAAAAAATTTATTGCCTAAAGAAATTTTGATGATCTTTGCAATGGCGCGTATTTTATTTTATTATTTCCTTTGTTTTTCAATTTTTAATTATTTTACCCCACCATGAATATCCGAAATCAATTTTTCCACGGATGGATGTTGGCAGTTAATAGCGATTTACAATACCGTCAGCGACGGAGATGAGCCGATGCGTCGTTTTTTTATTTGTTCGGCGATATGAGGGGTTCTTCCCACCAGAAACACGTTTCCTCTGTTAAATTTTTCCTAAGTAAAATGGGGTCCAAAAAGACCTTGATATAATTTTCAATAAAGTGGTGCTGAGCCATTGAAAATGACAGATGGTCGTAAAATTGAATAGTTATAATCAATTCCATTTGTTTTCCATGGGATCCAATTAAAATTCCCCGGACAAGGACATTTGAATTGCGGCCTAATCAGTTCAAGTTGACCTAAATAAACTTTTCGGTCGAAAAATGTTTGCCAAACAAGAGGTGCACGTCCCAGAATGCTCAATTTCCAGAGAATTGAAAAGATTCTATTTTAAACGAATGTAGTTGCAATGATTCATTGTAAAAGTTGATACTACTGAATATGTTTCGCTATAAACATTTTTGCAATGATGCCGTTGGTAGATAAAATTTCTGAACACACCTGACCCGAACTTGTGTGGTCCAGACACGACTCCAGGCATATCAAACGATTTTTAAAATCATTCAGTCAATGCGTTGGTTAAAAAAGTTAAATAAAGAAATTTCGTTAAGTGCCATACTGATTCCTAAGCTAAAGACCATGGTTTCGAAAATTAAGTCATGATCACGGTTTCTTACAAGAGAAAACTTTAATAACATGATTATGCCAGAACAGGATTTTAATGTGTGACACAGAATACTAATTTAACACACATATTTTTGATGTTCTAGATGTTTAAAAACAATCGGTTTTTAGGAAATTTCAGTTAACGGCCTAAGTGACGCTCAAAAGGCTGTCTTCACGAATGATCTTGAATAAAAATACAGTACCTTGAAGTATATGCTTTAACGAAGTGCCGTCAGACACATGAGGAATTTATCATGCCTTATGTACATAGATTATTGAAAAAATGACAACTGTCGGAGCACGATTTATACCCCGAGAGGCAATTGCCACAGCTTTCAGCTCCACAGCCTGGCGTTGGAGTTTTAACGCAAACTTAGTACTAAAGTTGCAAATGATAACCTATCTGTGACTTAGCACGAAAGCATGAATGTTTACAACCATTATTAAAGTACTGGAACGTTACCAGAGTTTCCGGCAGCGTCTACTTTTCAATATTGTAAAAATAGCGTATCAGCAATGGTGAAGAAGAGGAGAATTTATTTACGATGACGAGAGGATATTTACAGAGATCCAAGTTCACAAAAAAATCTCAATTGTCCCGAAGTCAATCCACTTCGTTCATGTAATCGTGGCACAGCTTATGAGCAGAATAAAGCAGCCAACCACTCCATTTAACTCTCACGAAACCAGGGGAGCGACTATCGTACAAGATAGAGAATGACCACTTTGTGGCAAAGTTAGCGCATCCTGTTACTGTTAGCAAAGTTAGCTGGTCAACTAACTGTCATTCAAGTAAATAGAACACCCAAATTTGGGAATGTTATTTCCACGATAATGGTCATCTTAGTATTACCATATTTTATTTTTACTTCTGTAACTTTCCCCTTCGAGTTCCCGGCTAACATCGAGTTTCGTTGCCGTCATAATGGCCGAGAACTCGAGAGGAGCGGTGCAGAGTTCGTAACCACTTCCGATTAACCCATCGGATCAGTGGCTACGCTGCGTTCGGGTCGTGCGCACGAAGCAGACGGAGCGACCCCAAGAGGACGGCCTTCTGCGTGAGGGCTGCAAGTGATTCCGCCTGTAGAATACACTTGATGCTCTGTATCAGCGAGCCCTTGATTCCACCGAGCACACCTATGACTAGGACTACTAGTTTTACAGAGTGTCCCGGGTACATCTGCCGAAGTTCGAACAGCAGGTCTTGATATTTCGTCCGTTTTTCCGCCTCTTTCGAGTCCAAATTCGTATTGGCCGGAGCCGAAAACTCAATTACGAACATGGAACGCGATAGACGGTCGAGAAGAACGATGTCAGGCTTGTTCGCCCCCAACTGCCTGGTGGTGGGGAATGAGTAATTCCACCAGATTTTCATTTTGTCGTTCTCCACGACGGACTCAATATCTCCAGGGGCATAGGGCAGCACATGTACTTCGTCGATGCCGTAATGATGTCGGAGGTGGAAATACAACACCCGCAGAGCTGCGTTGTGCCGAGCTAAATACGCTGACTGCGCGTAATAACTGCAGCCGGAGAGAAGGTGACTCAAAGTCTCCGGCTGTGCTCGACACGCTCTGCATCTCGTGTCCGCCACCTCCGCTTTGAATATCATTCGGCTTACCATATTTATCATTATTTTCTTTGAAACCGGGTTAAACCATTTAAAGTGAAACTGTTTGCTGCTATATCACGAATCTTAAGTGTTTGGTAATTTGAAATATTGTCACAAAACATCACTAAGGACAAGGAAGAATTATGTAACTTCGTCCTTGATATAAGCCTCGCCCTCAATGATAGCAGAAAATACCGTGACCCGCGAGGAAAATAATAAAGCAGAGTCGAACGTAGTCTTAGATCTGAATACCAACCTGTGAGCCGCCGAAAAGGCGAGTGATTGGGTAGGGCTGTCCGAAAGGCATAAAAATTTCACGCCGCCCCAAATACAATGCAAAATGGAGAAAAAACGCCTTGCAAAGAATACTAGCGCTATCCATAGACAGAACAGCATTAGATCTCTGCATTAATCAGGAAAACCGATATAAATAGCTGATCAACAACATGGATGATGAGGAGGAAGAAAATCGAGACAAAGTAGAAAACAACGATATGAATGAAAATTGGAACATATTTAAGTAAATCCCTTTAGAAACAGCAATGGAAGCGTGCAAAAAAGTCTGGTTCAATGAAGAATGTGAGCACCCTCAGCATAACAGAAGAAACAAGAAAATGAAGTGGTTTAACAGTAAGTCCAACGAAGACAGGGCAGAATATAATGAAACTAATAAATCAACCAAAAGTCCGCCAAGAAGAAAAAAGGAAGTATATGATTTGCTTACTGAAGAATGCTGAAAGTGATCATAGGGAAAATAAAGCTAAGTAGTCTTATCAGCCATGAAAGTATTTTAGAAAAGGGTACACTCCAAGTACGCAAGGAATCAAAAATAAAGATGGCCAGATTCGAACTCAAGTACGTTAGGTAGTAGTAGGTTTATTGGGTGCGTCGACAGCTCAGGTCATTTTGCTTCGAACTCAAACAAAGCAATTAGTTGACAGGTGGAAAAAAATACTTCCCTGACTTACTAAATTGCAAGCAACCCTCACCAAATGCTGAGCATGCCCAGTGAGAGAACATTGAGCCACATGTTGTGGAGCCATCAAAAGAATTGATAGACCCTTCAACAAAGACTTTAAAGTATAAGAAATGACCGGCGAAAGACCGATTACTATGAAAGCTGCTGAAAAGCAGAGGTAAAATATTTATTTAAAAACTCGTGAAGTTGATTTTAAGAATATAAAGAGAAGAAAGTATACCAAAAGAAAGGCAGGAAAGGATTACATAACTCATCCTCAAGAAAGGCGATAAAGAGCAATCGAGAACCAAAGAGGTATGTCTTTGCTTAGCAATGCATATAAAGTGCTCTCGAAAATAATTCTAAGTCGGGTAGAACAACACACACGTACCATTAAAGAGGACCACTGATACAGATTTATTGGACGCCGTTCCACTACTGTTCAGATTTTCAGATTAAAGAAAGCAATCAGCAAACTCTAGGAATACAATATAATTTTTCATGGTCTTTATATAGATTTTCGAAAAGTATATATATCAGTTTCAAAAGGCAACAAATATGGCAAAAGATAGAAAACTTTGGTACTCCAAGAAAATTGGCTAATTTAATAAAGCTGTCAGTAAAAGGCTCAAAGTGCAAATTCAGGATAGATGGGGTATTGTCAGAGGCATTTGAAGTTCTATCAGGAGTGAGGCAAGGTTATAGGCTATCGCCTTTGCTTTTTAACACAGAATTGGAAGATGCTTTACATAACATTCGTAAAACCAACCTAGGAATACGAATAGGAGCTAAAGTTAACATACTTGCCTCCGCAGATAATGTAAGACTAGAAGAACTGATAAATATTTTCCTCCACAAAACGGTACACGTGAGGTTGAGAATAATCTAAAAGACGAAATAAGTGCACTTTACAAGAGAATAACATCAACAACCAGGTTCAATTAATGCAGATAGGCAGTTTTGGTAAATTGGCACAGTTCGAATTCCCCGGAGTAATAATATCAAACAAAAATAGCAAGGACCCTTTAATAGCCAAAAGAAAAAATAAAGCCAATTAAAGCTTGTATGCATGCAACAATTAGCTAACATCAAAGATAATCTCAGATGACAAAAATAAGGATGTACAAGTCAATAATTCGCACTATGGTCCTGTGCGGCGCAGAAACATAAACAATGAATAAAAAGGAAGAAAGAAAACTTATCGTTTTTGAAAACAAAATCCTAAGAAAATTCATTGGCCTTCCGAATGGAAACGGAATTTGGAGAATCAAGCACTAGATGGAAACAAAATATCATGTGCGGAGGAAATAAGAGGTCACTATTGGGTGAGGCCAAACCCCAGCTTGGCTATAGGTGGCAATGGGGGTAAGAGTTCACCGACGGTTGAGCTCCACGCGCTTTGAGGTATGCAACATAAGCGAAGAGCATTGGCTTTTTGGCATCATCCATGGATACAATAAGGATTAAGTTACGGCGGAGCAATTGGTTAGACACCTTCATTAGGTCATTTGCTTCAATGAAAAGAATTGTCACATATGCAAAGGCAATGTACCAAAGCACCAGTAATATAAATATTTGAAAATCCATCATTATAGCAGTGCGCACGGCTGAGATATAAACTCCCATGGCCGACTTCTATTAAAAATGTTGACTAATTAAGGTTCGAAAGTTGTCCACAAATATAAAAAATTAATGGACAAGTGTTATGAGTAGATCGACTGCCAATAATGGCTTTCGGAAAATGAATGCACCCTAATGACAGGGATTATGAACAAGGATCACCGGTTTTTTGTCCTCTTCCTAGTTCTGTCTTTGGGTTAGGACTCGGAGGAGTAAAGACAGTATAGGCCACTTTTCTTAGCGATGTCTTAAATTATTCTGTATGCTTTTTATTTTTATCTCACGTGAAAAAATCAACAACATACAAAACAACTATCACTAGTAAGTCCTAAGTTATATACCAACACGTTCTGTTATTCTATTGCTCTGTCAAACTGCCCGACTAGAAAAAATTTTCTTTCTTTAACTTGATTCTAACATACATAGTATAAAACGCTCAATTATTTAAATATTGTGATTATCATTTTCTATCAGTAAACTTAAATTCCTGTTGATCATAACTGTATGACTCCTAGCTACATTCCCTTTTTTCCTTTCCTTTAGGTCCTTTTTCTAAAAAAATAGGATAAAATGGGCCGGAAAAGGTCCTATGACACATTTTCATCAAGGTTATTACGTATCTCCTGGATATTCACTCTCTACTCATCAAACGTTCCTAATCCCTCACACTTTCTTGACTATATTCTGCATTATTGTTTATTTACAGCCTTCTAAATTTTCATATGATAGTAATTGGGATGTAAAGATCAAAGAATGCCAAAGCCACTAGCTGCTCATTTATGTATCTCGAATGCTCTAGAACATTGTCGTCGACGATTTTAGAGAATCCTGCATAATATATTTGTAGCGAAGAGTTTGTCTACGGTTATTTCATACGTAACGTCTCAAGTAGCGAATGAAAAAGTTCCAAACCCCTTACACCAGAGTTATCATTATGGGCATTTATTTTCTGCCCACACGATGTCTTATTCGTCTTCAAATGGTGGAGCGTTTACATACTGAATCGTAAAGAGGTTATTTATGGTCATAGTAACTTTGAAGAGGTACGTGAATAACATTAAAGTGCGGTGTAAAATAGTTCTAAAAAAGTTAACCTACCTTTACTTTATTTATCAAACAATGGACGTTGATAAGTCTTTAACAAACATTGCTTTTTCTCCATATTGACCCTTCATTGAGAAGGATGGGTTTCCTTCTACTTCACTTTCGAAAATGAATAAATAGTTTAATCGAACACTATGAGGTGATGTGGGATTGAGGAGAAGCGGCGAAGGATACGGGATGTGATGAGAAGAAATAATTTTATGAGATAGAGGTGTAAAATTCCTTCCCCCTTCAATGTTAAATGGCTCCGGTTGGCCTCCGCGACCAATGTTACACTCTTTCATCCACAAAAGATGCGAAAGAAAAAGAAGACGAAAACTCAATCACAGTATCAACCGGGCGCAGCTTCTCCTCCTCAAGAAAGCTGAACCATCATCAAAGTCGTGAGTCCCAATCCTCTTTCAACATACTTTTTACACATCTAGCCTATATGTCCCACACATGCTCCTCCATTCTCCAAACTCCAACTCATCCACTTCCAAAATCTATCCCCCTTTCTCTGTTATGTTCATTTTCAGGCAATAACCGATCCAAAATTGATTCAACCCAGGCTCCGACATCACCGGGCCGTGGCAGGAGAGATTTCGTGGGGGAGAGGGGGATTGTGTGCGGCAGCGAGCAGGGGGCTGGAATAGTTCATGGGGACCAGACGTAAGAAGTGGATAGGTTATTGAGGAGAGTAAGACTGTTGCAAAAAAAAGGACGGCAGGGGATGTGATGATGGTGGTGATGGAAAACGAGGAAGATGCCCGGGGTCATGATTGGATATTTTCGGAAGCCCTGAAGGCATCTGCGGTAGGAATATGGAAGTGAGGGGGCGGTCATGTTGACATTGAAGCAGGCAGGTAGGGCGAATACATCGAAGGCAAAGGCGCAAAAGCTTGAGCGGCAACTCTCTCGCAGAAATAAGGATGGAATGGGATCTTGATTGATGCCAGAATACGGGCACTGTGGAATATTTTCCGTACTCGATAGCATTTCAATTTTGTACTTCTTTCGTCTCGAAAGATGCAGTGGTTTCCCATCATTCCCCAGGCAACGTATTTCCTGCCTCATTTCACGGCGATGTGAGCACAAGAGTGTCCATCGATGTCATCTTTGTGTATATACTCGTTTTTATTACATTACGAAGGGTGCATTAGAGCGTATCAAACGAAATGTACATACCAACAAACTGGTAAGCTCACAACATGGGTCAAAGTCGTGTACACCAGGTCCCTGTGAGTTTCTCAAACAACTTTGGAGGTGCACTGAGAACACGCCATCCTGCCTTTGCACAAAAGTAAGCAGCAAAATTCACCTTGGGTTTACAATAATCCCTGATCAAAAATAAATACTGTTCAGGCATCAGAGGCATAAAAAGACTCGTATCAAGATTCATTGCTCGGTATTATTTAATATTTCCAAGTAAGAGGTACATAGAGTATTTTTCGCCAAGTTTAACATAATTACTTTCAAATATTTCAATCAAGAGATATTGTGAATGACGTATGCAGGGGATAAGTCACCTACTCAGATAATTATGCAAGCATAGACCTAAGCTACTCAAAACGTGATGACAAATTTCATTAAGCGGAGCAAACATATCACGCCGTGATTAAATCCACAAAGTGATTATTGCCTTAGTACTAGCAGCCTCTCGTAAAAGGCAAGCGTGTCTATCAAAGACAGGGTGTTACTTTATACAGCTGCAAACAAGGCACGATCAAAGAGATTACTCGGAGTGCAAAATGTGATTAGTCAATGAGGTCTGAGGATGACGAGTCACGCGTGCACGGGATAAGGCATTAACGGTGCACATTACAAACTCCTTACTATCTCATTCGAATCTATGAAAATAATTACAAAAAACAAGACGTTATTCACAGGATCATTACACATTCATCAAAGCCATTTCCAATACACCCGAATCAGGAAAAATGAAGGCAAGAATAGCTAATTATGTTCGTGACATATTGGTTACAACTTTTAAGGTAGGCCGTAAAAGTTACTATTTCAACTGAATGACACATTTGGAGGACAATAATGACAGGTCGTGTTTATAAACAATAATACCTTCTTAACCTCCTCGGTCCTGGCGTATTGTATACTATACACGGAATTTTGAATTTCTTTCCCGCTCAGCAACGCAAAATATTGGCATGGCCACTAGTTCAGCGCTTGCTGATAAGTGACAGCATCATTAAGAACCTTGTTTCACAGAGATATTAACTCTGCAAACATGTCTTACAACGGAAAACGTAAGTATGAAGAATTTTCCAAAAATAATGCTGGATATGTTTTGGGACTGAGGAGGATAATAGCCGAATTCTTACCTGACACCATATGGATTCACAGAAATAAATGGGTGGAAGTAAATCCTAGAATACAGTAGCTACATGACCAATAATGACTCATATGGCGGAGAGTCGGGAGAATAGAGCAAGAGCAAAGACACTACTGGAGAATGGTGATATGAATGGATAATCACAGCCAAAAAATCAGTTGACATCGAGAGGAACGGAAATATAAGAAGCATTTGCATAGAATGGAACACTAATGTATTCACTACACAAAATAGTACGGCTCTATTTAAGTTTAGTGTATCAAGCGAAATTTTGTGGAAATGGTGAACAGATGTCATTACTTCGCAATAAAATATGTTTTTCACTTTCCACAGAGTCGTAAATAATATAGCTTAAGTTTAAACCTTGGTCGGTGTGAATAAAACTCTGAAGAAAGTGAACAACATCTTTTATTGTGAGATTACGGCTCAAATGATCGCATTAATCTCTTGGACGAAGATGAAGATATGATTGTCAAAGTAGAATGATATAAGTTAAGAGTGTGAAATAGAAGTAAGGAAGATCAAAAATATGGTGTGGTAACATTACCGCTGAACAACCATGAAATTGTGATGCATGAAATTACACGTAATCTGTCAACTCTGTAGAGCGTTGAGAAGTAGAGATGGATAAAATGCAAAATAACCAGGGAAATCAACGAGTTTATAAAGCTGATAGAAATCAAGAAATGGCATGATATGTATTTATCTACGCATAATCAACAACAATTATTCCTTCAAAACGAATTAAAACTCAAATTGCAATATAAAATAAACAAATAGCAATTGCAGCTTAATAATCCACTAATTGAAGACCCACTCCGAAGAAAGAATATTTCGAGTTAATAGGTGAAACAAACCGTAATTGATAAGGTTAGACAAATGAATTCGAATCATTGGCGCTATAAGTACGAACTATGCTTCACTGTTTTGAAGAAAAAGACAAACCGACCACAAAGTTTTGGCAATAAATATTTTATTTATCCTCTTAAGTGGGTTAAGTAGTATTACCGTAAACATTACCAAGAACTGTTGAAAAGAGGCGTTAATATACAAATCCACTGACTATTCTTAAGAATTTTCCTTCCGGCGACGTGGAGGAAGACACTGCTTTTGATTGTATATATATTTTCAGAAAAGGCTTGTAAAACTACAAAAAAATTTTAGCGATAAATATTTAGCTAGTTCTCCATAGTGAATCTAGTAATATCATCAAAAATATTTTATAGAACTGAAGAAATGTATGAACTGTAGAAACCGACTTCGGTCTTAAACTGGTAAGATCTGTAGAAACGTATCTAAATTTACGAATCCAAGGAAAACTCTTTAGTGTCCTTCGGACTATGTCAAGGATGACATCAAAGATTAGTTCGTCTATACAAGTTATGAGAAACCTGACCGATAATTCACCGCCATACGTCCAATTCTCTATCACCCATGGATCAAATCTTTCTCTGTAAACACAGAGTTAAAAGTCATGCCTTCACAATTTCACTTAACCAATGCCTCACCTTAACCGCTTTTCATCCTTTCCTTCAGTCCTTTATTTTAGATGGAAAATAGTACTAATGCAAGGAAAACATGATGTAACTCTACATCATAGAAGGGGTCGTGTAAGAAAGTGGAAACATGCCCATAGATACGAGCATTTGGGATTTCCGGGCACTGCAGCCACAGTCGCGCCCTCGAGCAACGAATTACCAACATCGCCCCCCCCCATTTGCAGCATCGAACACTCCCCTCCTACCATTCACGTGCCATGGTTCTCCTTAGATTCCCAACTCCACCCAAAAGAACTAACATATCCCTTCACCACTCAGCCAAAAAATTCCTTCCACATACAACCCTAAACGCCGTAAGACTTCCCACCCTTCACAGCCTTCCTCCCCGCTCTACACACACATGCACCTCAAACTCCTCCTCCACCGACTTCGCGCTCTCCCCAACACTAAAGCGGAGCAACCCCTCTCTTCCCTGGTCCACAAACCATCTCTCCGCCATCATCCCTCCATATCCCCTCGCTGGATCCATCCGACCGAACGCGAAATTTCATTCCGCCATCCGGGGAAAAACGACCACTTCTCTCCCCCCCGGGGCAATACTCCACTAAAGCGCACGACTATGGGGGTGGGACATTTGGGATGGGGAGAGAGGGGGGGTGGTTGAATGCCATATGGAGGCTTGGAATAGATGGATGAGGCTGGGGTCTCAATGGGAGACCGCAGTCGCGAGTCGGAGCCGAAAGTGACTTGGTACGGAGTTGGGAGAAGGGATTCTGAAGCGATGCGCGGAGTTATGCGCGGGCTGGATTACTCCTTCAAGAGTTTCGCCGTAATATGGAAATATATATACGTTGTATAATTGTGCAGTCTCAACACTATTACAGTGGAATGTACGCATGAAGAAAAGAAGAGCTCTTTGCAGTTGCTCACCGAGAGATGTTTAATACGACCAATATCGATATTTTACATTACCGTCAAGCTCAATCATGCTAAGTAAACTTTTAATGGCGAATTTCATCCCGTGGATCTCTATCATTTTACTCAGAAGTGAGACAGTGCGCCACGTTATCATCATATTTAAGAGATTGGTAAATAAGGATATCACCATGCCTCGCCTTGTTTTAAGTAAATATAATATACTTGGACATTTAGGCGAGTCAAACGTCATAGTTTTTCCAAATCTGTACTAATGAAATTTTTCATCGGTTGAAACAAGTTTTTACGAAAAACTAAACGCAGTTCTCATTATTATTCCAGACGCCATACAAAAAGGAAAGGGATCACATGCTGAACCAAAAAAGATGAACTAGAGCGAGATAGGTCCCTTAAAGTGTAGAGAACCAGGAGGATATTCTCTAAAATAAAAAAATAAACCTTCCTTAACCGGTAGAATACTTAATAAAAACAGAAATGAAGAACCAGATGGATTGGGCACAACTTGTGGGACAATGAATTAGAAAAGAATAAAAATTATGGAAAAAAAGAGAGAAAAGTCGCAAAATGAAAACAATTGCATACATATAGAGACCAAATTAGGAAGAAAGTACATATTAAGGACCACTGGACAGTTAAAGAACTAGCATTGGATAGAAAAGAGTGGAGGGCTGCCATCAATCAACCCAAGGATTCAGCGAATAATTATTCTTATTTCACTGAAGAACTCAAGAGCGAAAAAAGTGTCGGTATTTAACTATGTCTATAGGTTTCCTCCTCGGAAACCATTTGATATTCATTTTCTCCGTAAAAACAACGAGGTACCGTAATACCACGTTGTAATCTGATTTGCCTTTGAAATGTGTTACCTCAAGCGAGATTAATAGAAGAATAATATTATGAAATAAGTACATTTACGTCAAGAAAGAAAACGTTTCTTCGCTAGAAAAGTCCCATCAGCGTATCCTCTTTGGATTTGGCAATAAAATTACAAGAAGCGAGTCGAGTAATGTAAATGTCTGTTTTCATTATTACCTGCTAATATTAAAAACGTACGTAAGTCTTATAACGAAGTATATGAGAATTTAATAAGCAATAAAAAAGTATCATATACTTTGAAGTATCAGTAAAGTCTTAGAGAATAAATAAGTAAACAATTTTCTATGTTATGATGCAATAAATTTTTGATGACCCTACAAACAAAACTCACAATATAAAGACACGTTTATAAGGTTTGAATAGTAATATAGAAATTCTTTTCGCGATACAAAATGAACATGCAAACAACACCGAAGATTTATTGGCATTTTTATGCAAGTAATTTAATAAGAGGTATTTAATTATCCATTTTTTATTCTTCGATTAAGTGTAGCATGACTTACGACTATGAGATTCAGATCGGAGAACCGAGAGTTTCTAAAGTAATTAGACCATAAATTAATGAACTTTAAATTCAATCATATCAGTGGGGAGAAATGAATCTATAGGACAAATATGACAGTCACACAATAGGAAGTTTACGTGGGCGTTATGATAGTGACAAGAAAACTTCTAGCTTCAAAGGCGTATATAAAGGTGGAAAATCTTTAATTTTACCTCAATGACCGCCCGTTAAAATTGCACGGCTATGCTAATACCAAGTATCATACTTATTACCAGGAACTTAATATATTGTAGTCTCGAAGCACAAGAATACTTGGCTAAATTTCACGTACATAATAGCTGATATTACTTCAAATAAGGCTATAGTGGAAGTTTGGTATCATCTATAGAAGACATTTTACAGTAGTATCAACATCAAAAACAGCCAAAGTAAGTGGTCCCACATAATTCTACTGTAACACTGGAAGTAAAATAATAGAAATATTCGAAGATTACGTTGATTCAATTAATAAACTAACCTGCTCAATATAACCTAAATAGTTCATGTTCCTTAAAATAGTAAATTACCTCAAATGAAATCTGTTAACTCCATCAATAATTAATGATTACTTAAATGCGTAATTTTTGGAGAGTTCTCAGTGCAATTTCAATGACGAAACTTGCGTTGGTTCTTTTCACACGCACGATATTGACGTCCATGAGAACAAATAGTGATGATTGTGCAGTAATGCAGATTTAAGAGAACACATATGAGACAAAAATACCAAAATTCACGTGAATACCTCTGCCAATGCATTAGCCACAAGCCGATAATCTGTCACTATCTGAACAATAAAACCATTGGTGATAAAATCACTACCTTGCAGTAAACTATGCCGGATGAAATTACATTCTCAATGAGTAAAAAGGAGAAAGTCTATGCTCTTTTCTTACGTTTCATCCATGGTTCTACAACGAATTTTACGTTATAAATTCCTGCAGGCCATGGTTTGACATGGCCTTAACAATGGCGTGATGTAAGAGCGGCTGGTAAACGTAGGACTATGAGATGGCAGTCAACTTCTGAAGCCATCGCACTGCAAGAAATATTAGGGTTCAAGTGAACATAATTTACTGGTACAAAGCACTTGCATACACTAGAGTTGCTTAAACTAGAGGCACTGTGACTTACGCAGATCAATATGTTGAAATAATATATCCACCATATGAGCGGGACAGGGTGACAACGGAATGTGAATGAAAAACTCCATGCAAAGGCGGGTTC
Source organism: Ceriagrion tenellum (assembly GCA_963169105.1). NCBI lineage: Eukaryota > Metazoa > Arthropoda > Insecta > Odonata > Coenagrionidae > Ceriagrion > Ceriagrion tenellum. The sequence continues at coordinate 52,034,718 of OY720640.1, forward strand.
GTTATGAAAAATGTATGTAAAGTATAGTTAATTCAAGTTCTTTCAAAAGTTGCCCTTTATTATGTACTGTACCCAATTGAAGGCACAGGTACACAAGTCATTTTTTCTTTTAAATGAGGACGTGTTTGTGGCTATCAAATAGTATAATAATAAATTATTAATACGAATTGACTCATGCTTAGGCGAAGCATTGCCATAGGGTCAAAGAGAAGTATAAAGCAGGGCTCGGGAATCTGACGAGAGACATAAAGAAAAAATTGATAAGAACATAAATATGGAGCATGGTTCATAACGTGTTGGATGTACGGTATTAAAGGGAAGAGAATAGGCATATACTGAAGGTTTTTGAGACGTGAATGAGACATACAATTACCTGGTAGAACTGAGTGACGAATGAATATGAGAGAGACTCGGAGATAGGAAAACGAATGAGGCATAACTAGACGAAATGAGAGGGGAATTGATATTGGACACGAGAATTTTGAGTCGGTAGGGGAAGTTGTTGGTAGCACGTTTCGAGATTGGAGATTTTAATGAGGGTGATAGAAAGGTAAAACCTCGGAAAGGGCGAAAGAATATGGTAGAAGTAGGGATATTTGAAATAATTGGGTAGATATAAAGGCGAGAGTACTTGCTTCACAAACCAACGTAATGAGACTGTTTAGATTACCGGTTCTCAACCTAAGAGGCGCGACCTCTTCGTGGGTCAAACGACCATTTCACAGGGGTCGCCTAAGACCATCGGAAAACACATATTTACAATGGTTTAATGAAGTAGTAGCGAAAATAACTTACTGCTTAGAGGTTACCACAACATGAGGAACTGTATCTAAGGGTCAAGGTACTAGGAACGTCGAAAACCGCTGGTTTAGAGGGCATGATTTAGGTGTTATAGGGAGTAGTTATCAACAGTCGTTCTATTTACAGCAGCAATAGTAGGAAATTGGGTTTTAATGGGCGCGTCCACGCTGTACGTCCTCAAAGCTGAAGTCCTTAAGCAACACATGTAACCCATCTTTCAAATGTGCAAGTATACGTGTCTCACAATATGTGATCTTAAGTTTATACATTTAAATTAGATGAGAGGTCTTAAAAACAGATTGTTTAATCAAATAAGGAGTAGCAGCTCTACTTATTTCAAAAACGCATAAATTCGTTCCATGAAACGCAACTCATAGCCTAAAACACCCTCCAGGTCTGCTCTACTGCAAAGATGCCTGAGTATACCCTAATAAGAAAAAAACTCAGATAGTAAACATCTTGCAGACAGCCACCACAGCAGAGGTCGCAACGGAGAGAGAGGAGAGATGGATCTGTGAAGAGGTAGTAGTGACTCGAAGAGCTATATCCCATTATCAGACGTGCGACCATGGCTTGGTAGCACCGGATGGCTTAACATACCCAGGATCCTCCGTCCAGCGTTATACTTAGGACACCTTGTCTCACTTTTGTAAAGAGAAGGAAAATGCCAGTCTGCTTCTCTCAAATGCTTAACCCTTTCTCTCCCTGCAAAACTCTTTCCTAACCAACCTAATTACCAAACCGTAATGGCTCATATGTTTCAGTTGCTCAAAGAACTTGGGAATCGAGTCAGTCAAAAGCCATGTAAATTTGTTGCTACAATACCCAATACTGGTGATCGCTTTTTTAAGCAATCTTAAAATGCTAATTTTTATTTTACGAATCAAACGGACCTCGTATTTATACTTTGTCGATAAATGTGTCAATATATACCTACCGACAATATATACCTACCACTATAACCTACCAACATTAAACCTACAACCATTCAGAGAAATCGTGCAGCCAAATGATAAGTTGAAATCATCTGACGGAAAAAGTTTATCCTTCTGGTATTCCAATTAAGTTTAACCAATTTCATGTTACAAATTGAATATCAGAATGTTTAAGATTCATAGTGATTCCTACAGAAACTTCAGGACTCACCCTAGCAGAATAAAATAACACCTTTTTCAAACGGTAATACCTCTACGAGAGATGCCTTTCGAAACCAAGGATTGCTCCTCTAGACCGATGAACTAATTTATTTTTGAACAGATTACCGTTGTATCATATGCACGTTGCTGACCATATATTTGGTTGAAAGTAGGGAAAATCTTTAGCTGTTGTCTACAAAATCATATAAAAATAAATACAAAACACCGTTATCAATAGAGAAAGCCTTATATTTTCATCGAAAAAGAGAAAGTTCTTATGAATTAGCACCCCACCCTTTTTAGAAATAACGAAATAAGTCCTTTAGGAAAGGACAGCGTTTTATCTGCGTTGAAAAATTAAAATCGTATGTCTCAAACATCGTAATCAAAAGCATTTAAATGAATGGGAGGGCTAAACAAATGAAGAGCCAGAACAGCAATATTTAGAGAAAGAACACTGAAACCTTTCTCCACGTATACCTAACATGTATAATTTGACACCATAATGGGATAGGTTTTTCATGGAAGGGACAATGATTATCTCATTATCGCTGAATTTTTATTTTTATTGATTTTATGCTTTGGAGAGTATTATAAACCCTAGCCTATAATTTTATCCCTCTTATCAGGATACTCCATGCTGAAGTAATTGCTCAAGATAAGGGCTATCCCTTTAAATATTCACAAAAGAAAATATTCAGAAAATTTAAAAAAAATTAAATATTCACAAAGTAAAATAAATAAAACTGTCCTTATTTCTTAGTATGTAGTACAAATATTTCCTCTATCGTGTCATCTTCACCGAAGTGCGACTTGCCTGCTGTTTAAGCTTTCTGTCTACGATAAATAAATCATGCCAATGAGTGATGTTTTTCTTGATTATAAGATTGATATTTTGGATTTAGTGGTATGTACATATTCAGACTAAACATTTCTTGCAACTACAATGCCGGCAAACTTTAATCACAAAAAGTTTCATCCAGGAGCGGTCAGTGAACGCTATTATTTACGTTAATGTGGTTGTATAAACCTAGTTATCCGCTTATAATTTCGGCCCTAAAGCGCACAGAGGGGCACGAAGTACCAGCACCAGCTACTTTTGATAAGGGTTGGTATGAACACTGAATACAAAGGAGTCTCACGTCATTAAGAAGGAATACGTGCTCAGTGAATTTATGTCCGGGGTTGTTGCATCCACACGTACACTTGCCATGGAATGACGACAGCCGTTAAAATCTTGAGGATAAAGCTATTATAAAATGAAGGAGGAGATATTTTCTAGTATGAAAATACTGGTATTTTAGTTATGCTCATCCCAAGGAAATTCCATTAGTTTTCTTTATTAAGATATTGCTAAAATCGATGTCATCATACAGTAAATGAATAGGACCAACAAAATGTCTTCCATGGCGCTATTGACGATCTTCCGCTTGCACGTACATACATTATATTGGTGACCATAAATGCATTCTGAACTTAAATCATAACAAGCAACTTTTGATTAGATTTCATATTTACAAGTAACACATATTATAAAAAGACTATCCGCAAAAAAATTTAAAATGGGCATCAAAATAGGGCCAAAAATTTTAATAAAGTTGACTTATTAGCAGATAAAAGAGAGGTCTAGCACGGAGATAAGGTAAAATATTTTACGTTTTTCCATTACACTTCTTGCAAATTCTCTTCACAAATTTTGCAAGGAAAGGGCACTTCTAAGTTTTCATGCCTTTACACTTGAGTCGGTGCCATAAAATAAATAAAACTGTCCTTATTTCTTAGTAGTACAAATATTTCCTCCATCGTGTCATCTTCACCGAAGAGCGACTTGCCTGCTGTTTGAGCTTTCTGTCTAAAATGTTAAAAATCGTATCATTCCTGCAACCATTTCTCATAGTAATTTGTAAAATAATAGTACATTCTCAGGTAAAACATACGACATTCGCAAATACATTGCCTAAATGAAATACCATGGCATGTAAGGCAAACAGGTTGTGACTATGGCGGTGAAATGAATCAATGGGGATATCAGCATCAGTAAAAGTCGGTTTCCTAGAGTTAGAAATATCATGCTCACTCTCTGAGAGGAGAATATATAAACATAAAATGTTAATAGTATCGCCACCTGCTCCGACTAAATTTTATGCATGTATACAATTTATCGTCCGGCAGCAAAAAAAATAATGAAATAAATAAATACAATATCGCTACATAAATATATAGCATTCGAGCGCTACCAAGCCACAACGATAGGATATCATCAACATACCGGAATCAAAAACTACATTGATTTAGCAAAGGATGGTTTTAATCAAAGAGTTTACGCTCTAAAAGTTCCATTAATATATCTGCCATATGAATGATAGGTGACATGGGAGAACCTATGACCTTGCAATAACTTATATTGCCTATGTAACATAATTGCCAAATATCTGAAAAATAATCTTGGCCTATACTCAAATTTAATGGAATTTTTTACTCACATATATCAGCATTAGCACGGTATTAGTTTCTTACAAGTTCAATTGCAAACTGCATCCTTCCGTGGAAGGGACAGTCGTAAAGAGGTTAGTAATATAGCACGCAGGTGATCCGTATTTAGCTGTCAGAGAAGTAATTACAGAATTGTACAGCACTTAGATACTGTCCGAAAGCCAAAAAGTGTTCATGCCAAAGATCTGTGCAGAATTTATCTTGGAGGGATTAATATGAATAACATTATTATGATGGCTTAGGACTAAATTCATGAGAATTCTTATAAATAATTAGCAAACGTCCTCCAAGATGAGTAATTGCTGGAGTCTTAAACTTTGAATGAGTCTTTAAAGTCTAAGTTTTTAAAATATATGGAACTTACAATGAAAACAGATAAATTTAATCTGATTCAATCAATGCTTCTCAAGCATAGTAGGTTGCCGAGAAGCTAAATTAGTTAAAGACAGCCCTCAGAAACGATATCGCGAAAATTAAGGTGCCGATGACCAAAGAGTACGTGCAATCATGGTCTCAACAGATTTATTCCTCTTATACTTGATGTGAATGACAATCCATTGACGATAAAGGGTTTATTTCTCGTGAATCCTTATGAATAATGAGGAAATGTCCTCGAGAGAGAGAATGTGAGAGAGGAATTTATGACAGAAAGTGGCACGCAGCCACAATGCAGAGGGGAGTGGAAAACGGGCAGTTTTGTCCGGTATAAATCACGGCAGGACCACTCATAGATAAATGTCGAATCGCGGAATACGCGAAAGCGTAAAAGTGTCACGGCGTCGATGCACCGAGCGAACAACGGGAGGATGTCGATGGGCGGGGGGTGGCGGTAGGAGAGGGGAGTGGAACTCTCTGTACCACCGCCCCCACGCCGTGTCCCTCAAAAGATGGGCCATGTTTCGTATTCTCATTTTATTTTATTTTTCCGGTTACCTCTTTCGAGAGGAAATAAAAAATTCGGGTCGATATGGGACTGGGGAAACCACGGGATATGGCGGGAATTTTCCATGGTGTGATACACGGACGGCGATATGCCTGGGACATATCATAGTGACACTGATCTTCTGGGCTATACGATATGATGCATTACGGTGCTGTGCGAATCAGACCTCCACAAACGATGCTATGCAAAATTTGACGCACAGATTAGCCTCGTTTACCTGCGTCTCAATTTACTGAGGATCCTTGTCCAATCCAAGATCTTTAATTAGTTCGATCTCCATATTATTAAACCAGTTTTATATGCACTATATGGAAATTTTTAGGAAAAATATCAAGTTTTCTAATCATTCTTATATTAAAGCTGGAGGAAACCGTCTCTGCATACATTTTTCTACTGAGTTACCTGGAGATAATCGGAGAACAGAAACGATGACAGCATCTAAACCATTGAAATACATTTCGTGAAGAATAGGAGATATTTTAATTTTGTGTTGATTTTAACGATCTAAAGTATTCAACTATTATTAATTCATATTGAGATAAAGCTAAACCCTCGATATAAACTAATAATTATTGAAAAGAAGTTTTCTGATTACAGAGATTGATTACTCAAAGTTATTTATTAGAGTAAATATATTTCGCAGATTAAAAAGCACAGAAAGGGATTATATAAGCATGTTAATTTTATAATTTTTGTACCATAGATTACTCTACCATATCATCTGCCGAGGTGGAAATTGACTCGAATATCGCGGCTCTACTACATAATGATATGCAATACATGCTATGTAATGCAATTCACAAAGAGAACCAATATTCGAGATTTACACAATTTCACAGTATGCAAAAAGATTTCCGATTTAATGTCACACAATGTGAAATGCACTGAAAATTGACGTAATTCGATACATACATAGCAATGCAATGAACGCAATGCAAAGCCCCATTAGCGAATATATATTCATTCAGCAATATCAAACATGGCATTCGTTTTCTGAGTAAATCTCCATATGACTTTGGGTGCGAAAAAGCCAATGGCAATACAATGATGTGCCAAAGTTAACCAATATAGTACATTAACTGCACAACTAGTAGTCTACCACTCTGCTCATACTATCCGCTAAAATAACCTATTTTTATTTAGATCAGAGTTGGAAAGGTTGCCCACATGGCGTAGAGGTGAACATACGGTGTGCAGGTTTGGCAACAGTGTCCCTTATAAGACCCATGTTTGTAGCAATTAATGGAACGATCTTTAGATCAAGCAGACACGAGGTCATCCTATCAACGGTGGGAGATAGGTATACACCATAGTTGGGATGGAGGGGGAAAAGACAACACGGGAAAGATGACTCCCTAAAGAAAATATGAAAGCTTGAAAGAGATGGAGAGAAAATCCACGGGCGTGACTTGAATATTATTAATGTGGTCGATTATTCCGTGAGAATCACCCCCGTCGTCATCTCTTCCGCGAGTCATTTATATTCCCAGGTGAGTCACGCTGGACGTTCGTCAAAAGATTTTCTTCCACCATACCTTTTATTCTTCGAAAACCACCTCCACAGGGAACAAGGGAGAACAGTATAGCTGCACTTTTTCATGGTAAAATTTATTATTTTGAAGGTTCGAGAAAATACGATGGTATAATAGTAATAACTTACAAAAATATATTGGTTTGAACTGCGATGGCACCAGTATAACAGCGAGGCAAAGTTGGATGAGACCGAAACTATGCTGAGTATTTGATACAAATTGGATGATGAAAAGAGCAAAGAGAAAATATCAATAAATGCTATCATATCGAAAAAACAGAAACTAATGCATCGAAGAAACTAATGCATCTTTTTTTTACTTAGAGTGAGTAAATAAAGCCCGTTATACTCGCTACTTATTCGAACACTGAAAATCAAACAAATTTCAGCATACTGGCTAAAAATTAGTATCATATGAAATGCTCAATCGTGTATAGAGAATCCATCGCATTAGAGTTTTTAAATATAAGGAAGTATGGTACCTATGTTTCATCTGAGTCTCCAATCCGATCAACATTTAAAGGCCAGTATTGCATTTCAAACAAAAACTGGTGGCATAGCTATAATCTTTATCTAGTGTGACGTGCTTTTTCAGTAAAATGAATTCCCTTTCTGCAAAGTTATCTAAAAAATTGATCAAAGAGTAATAATAAATATTTTGTACGATAAAAAAGCGTTAATTCTGTATCATGGAACGATGCAAACGAACACAACAGTTTCTGCGTCAGCTATATATATTTTAACTATGGATCTTATGGAAGTGTTCAACTGAGACTTTCAGTATCACATTTTGACTATGACAACTAGTTCGATTTTCAGCAGTTCAAAGATGTCGTATAAAACTTGCATCAAATGTGATTATAGTTGTGACGCGGTAATGGCTATCAATTACAATCATTTAGCAAATAAATACGATGGAAAAGCTAAGATTAATGGAGGATGATACATGACGAAGAATATACAAACAGGCCATGGGACAAATACCAACTGAGTACGTCTAAGCCACTTCCGTTTAAAATCAGGCTAATTTATAGTCCCTTATAAATGATAAAACTCCATATGAGGATGCTTCTTTGTCCTGCTTTCCTATTGCCTTCCCCTCCCTCATGCTGCCATCATGTGCCGTGACCAACAGTGATTTAGAATTTAATGTTACATTTTGACCAGGATAACAACACCATTTTCTCCTTTAACCTTTTTCTCTAAAATGGATTGCATATGTTGGATCCTCGGCTGACCAGCTAAACTTACAAAAAAATTCCTCATTTTACTATAGAAATGGACTTAGAGAAAGAAACGCCAGAAAACACTGAGTAGGCTAATCCACCGCATGTGTACCTTTCAGCGTTCCGCCTTTTCCAAAATAATTAACCCAACGCCACTTAATTTCGCAAATGATCTCATGTTTTGTTCTTCTTTCGAAAAAAAAATTGATCAAATATAGTCAAGACATTGAACATCTCGTAATTTGCAAAGTGGAATTACTTACTGAATAGAAAATATTTTTGAAATACATGTAAGTCGGCGGTTAAGTTGGGCTTTCAATGGAAGAGAATCAGATTCTCGGCCCACAAGCATTTACTAGATTTTAACTGGCGCATTTCTTCCATAATCTCAGCATATGTCCTGCCTAAATTCCTTCCATTAAGTCTATCCTCTCTCTTTTTCTTCCCATTATCAAGGCCTTAAGCAACCCTTCGCCTTTATTTACATGTTCACCTTTTCCAACCGCCTACTCTGCCTCCTCTTAATCTCCTCCAAAATTTCAATTTATTCATCAAAAATATCTAGTGCGTCCTTATATGTCTCTTTTCATCACTTTCTCCCACGCAAACATCTCAAAAGCCAGTTCTCATTTCTCAACCACTCACCTTTAAATCCGGGTGTCTTCGCTGTATAACAACACACTCCAGAATAAAATCTTCGCCAACAATCTTCACATTCTTACTAAAGCTCATCTTTTTTCTCATGATTTACATTCACACCATTTTCCCTGCATATATATTCCACTACGAAGGCTTGCAATACAATGGAGGATCAATATTCCAACGTCTTGTTTTCAGCAAATCTAACAGGCACCATCAGCTTGTCTCTATCTTTTCCGACAACTCTCTCCTCTTAAGGCTTCCTTATCATTTGCTCGGCATAAACGTTAAGAAGTTAAGGCAAAAACCGGCCTGCTTTAAGGATATGTAAGTGTTTATTTTAGGGAAGAAGAATTATTCATAAGACAGGAAATATAACGCATATGAAATCAAGCTCAGGATGATATCCACTCGTAGAAAAAAGGATCCACAGCATAAAGAGAATAAAGATAGAAACTATGAACAAATGAAACAGAAGAAAATAGATGGAATTTCCAAGACAAGGCCATACACTCATAGAAGGAACTAAAATCGTGGAGTCCCCACCCAAAGCATCGCGAATGACGGGGGAGAAGAGAGGAGAGCAAAGGGTGAATGAAAATGGAGAAAATAAAGTTCCTTCACGGTGCGTCGCATTGCCTTTTGTGTATTTATTTTTCATCTTGGGCGGGCTGTGTCGCTTGGAGGAGACGTCAAGCCTGTTTTACCCTTCCCCTTGCAACCCCTTTCACCGAGTGAAACGAAGAAATACTCCCCTCAACGGTAAATAAGAACGATGCGGCCCAATTTATAAGGCACCTTGAATGGCTTCAGGCCAGCTTCCATTCCCTCTTGATGGACACACAAAAGACGAGGCTTATTCAACACGAAAAGCGTTGTTTTTTTCTTCTCCTTCTTTAAGTGACATGCTGCTTTAAATAATGCAAGCAGAGCGCCTCTTCCATTAGATTTATTTACTTTTCAAAAGCATTGAAACTCTTGGATGCCGCGAAGACGGGGGTGACGCTGAAAGGAGATTTGGCAGAGAGAGGCGGTAAGATGGTAGAAAACGGAGAGTCTTGCCTCAAGTGGACTCAGCAATTATTACTACTGATGGCTGAGTCCCCCAAGAAAAATAAATTGGCAAGATAATTTCCCTGCAATTCAGCGAGGTTCACCATAAAAATATTGTATATATGAAACAGAAAAAATGTTCAGGGATACGAAACATTTTTGAAAAAAAATCATAACATTCAGAAATACCCATGATAAAATATAACAACAATAGTAATATTCACACTTTTATGTACTACTTCAACACTGACCATGGTTTCGACATACTATGTCATTATCAAGGTGGTGGGACAGACACTCTCACATGTATTTATAATAGAGCCAAGGTAGGAGTACGGGGAATATGGAAGAGGCGTGGGGGGAGGAGGGGGAGGAGGGGGAAATTGGAGGGGGAAAGAACAAATTTGGGTGAACATATGGGGCCGTTAACGTAAATATGTTCACCCAAATTTGTTCTTTCCCCCTCCAATTTCCCCCTCCTCCCCCTCCTCCCCCCACGCCTCTTCCATATACCCCCTACTCCTACCTTGGCTCTATTATAAATACATGTGAGAGTGTCTGTCCCACCACCTTGATAATGACATAGTATGTCGAAACCATGGTCAGTGTTGAAGTAGTACATAAAAGTGTGGATATTACTATTGTTGTTATATTTTATCATGGATATATCGCATTTCCACCAAGTTAAGCCTGAAACGATTTCATACATTCAGAAGTACATTTTAAATCCCATAGTTAGATAAGCGTAAAGTATTAAACAAGAAGTAAAGCATATTTTAAGTAAAAATCAGTGGCAATAATGACTATAATTACGCAAAATTATTATTTTTATTATTTAGAAGGAGCTACTGCCTGGGAAGGTAAAGAACGAATTAAAGAAAACTAAGCTACCTTTTGTGATCTGAGCACTAAAGTCAAGAAGTTTTTCCTAGTTATGACCTAACATTACTCACATTATTATGTTACATTATTTAAAACAAAACTTGGCTGATGTAATGCAGATGGCCCTTTTCCAGGAGAGAAGAGCTCATCGTTATGGAAATAACTCAGTGCAAGGGATTGAAAGTTACCGTATTCGATTCTCAGGGTTTTTAGATCGTAAATCATCGTTACCAAATTCACAGCACTCAATCCGTTGTTTGTATCAGTATTCTAGATCTCTCTCTAGGCTCTATAGCTCTTTATCCTATTCTTGGTCTCTCCGACAGCTGGTGAAAATATCATAGTATATGAGCCTCCTTTGTTTGTATAGTAAACACTGAAGTGCGCTGCTAAGTATTTCTCGCCCTTATAGGTTAAATACAATCGTGTTGGCATCGTGGCCTGCTATGTGCAGTGCAGTCCTCACCCCTTCTGCTCCTTAACCGATCTCTTCTGCATAAACTTTGATCTACGTATATAATGATTCGAATACGCCACTGCCTGTTAGTTTCTCTACTACTACAATCTGCATTGCATGTGACCAATGAAACCACTGACCTATGGATGGCAGGGCCAATGTGCCAACGATCTCGTTAGACTTGCCGATTCTCTCCACTATTACAGCAGGATTCTACATCTACATACTACCCCGCGAGCCACAACATGGGCGTATGGAAGGGGGTGGAAGGTTACCAGCCGTGTAAAGGTGTAAAATTTTTGGAGGTGAAATGGTGACATGTACTATGGTAGTGTATTTAGAGGAGCTCAGATTTTATTGTGGTCGCTTATTGTGCGTGGGAAGAACGAGTTTTTGTATCTATCCTTTAGGAAGAGTATCTCTCTTATTTTATCGCATCTGTCAGACCTAGAAATGTAGTGAGGCGTCATGATAATATTCTCTGTGTCGCTCTGAAACACAACAGTTCTGAATATCTCAAGCAGCCTAAGCCTAGCGTGCAGCCTCCGAGTCTCTAGGGGCTCCCACCTTAATCCCTCTAACAGTTGTGTAACACCATATGTTCGTTCGTAGCAGTTTTTAACAAAGCGTATTGCTTTTCCTTAAATTTTGTTAAATTTTTGGTTAAATCTTTATGACCAGGGTCCCAACTGCTCGCGGCGTTTTCGAGGTGTGGCCGAACCAGAGCGAAGTAGCATCTCTTTTTTACTTTTTCATCCGAGGACCTTTCTATTATACGCTTAACAAAACCTAGTTCTTTAATGCTGTGCCACATATGTTTTGTATGCGTGTTCCCGACGATATATCTGAAGTTAAGGTAATTCCAAGATATTGTACTGAAATTGTAGATATTATGTTTACTCCACCCAAGGTGTAGGTATGGCTTTTGTGTGATGACTTTCGCAGGAAGTGAACAAAAAAAGGAGAGCAAATATTTTACCTTCAGATTCCAATTGCAAGTGAACAGAAGGGGTCAAGGAAGCCAATTACAGTGAGTCATAAATTCAACTAACATTCAGTAAGGATTCAAAATACCTTGGTGAAGTAACATTTACTCTCATAGGTTTATATGGAATAAATAATTATAAAAATCAAATTAGCAAATTTATTTAAAAAGTCAAAGATTTATTAATGCACCATAAGGAATTTATTTCTGAAGCGATAGGTCCGAGGATAAAAAAGTATTAGATAAAATATCAATCTTGGCGATATTTGGAATAAATGAGAAATAACATGGAACGTATATTGCCAAGCCTAAGCCAAATAGGAAATTTCTATACTGAAATAATAAGCGTGTGCGACTTGAGTGAACACTAGCCAGACTGCTTTCGTTCCTGTTTCCTGTTCCAGAGGAAATTTAGTCCTTCTGAGGACTACCCCCACAAATTCGATTGTTAGTTACTCTGTAACAGTTTCAAAAATAATTGTTTGCACACAGGACAAACCCATGTACTACGGAGTAAAACGAGGAACTGTTTAGGTATGTAAACTCCTCGAACTTTTTTTTATTTTATGGCAGGAATGTAATAGAAAAAAATGATAAAAAGAAGAAAAATAAGTCCAAGTCCATACAAATGTTACTCACATCTCAACACCTTCTTCAACATAATATCTAAAATACGACTCATCGATAGAGATACAGATTGCCTTTTGGCCACTAATCACACAATACTACGCTCCATTCAATTGGTGTGTACTTAAAGAGCCAATACCAACGAGGGTTTAAACATAAACTTCCTGAACGTGGAGTGCGACTGCTGAGGAAATTTTCTTTTATTGGATATTGCAATTGCTAGGATTGTATTAAGTCTCGCGCAGATAAAAACGTCAAGGGAAATGGGCTTTCACCCATGAAAGTGGGATCGAGAAAAAAAGTAATCTTCCGAAAGTGGAGAATTACCCAACAAGAATCCCTCGGCCACGCTCCCAGAATCCAAAACACCTCGGCAAGGCCATCCATTATAATATAGAGCAGCAGGGTCTGTTCCCCATATGCGGGAGGATATCGCGGCCAAAATCTCCTCTCACATACATATCTATCTCCCCTTTTTCTCTCCCCGGACTGGGCTATCTCTTAAACCTTCTTTCGCACACACTTCCGGGGCCTCACGTGCCCCGCAGAAGATTATCTCCCATTCATCTTCCAACCCCCGCCGCTGCTGTCTTCGCCCCGGTCCGTCGACACTGGGGAAAGTAATTTTTAAGGCGACGTCGGCCGTCAGGGTTCTGGTTTTGCCACCTCCCCATCAACCCTGCGATATGAGCGCGTCCTGTGCTGAAGGTCCTCTATTGGAGAGTCTCCCTCCCGCTTTTGACCTCACACCAAGCCACTAGGGAAGGGCGATTTCCGAACTTTAAACATCGCATTTTGCAATAAAATTTTGTATCTCAAAAAGACGTGATACATCTCCTAATATCGCATCACCTGCCACATTTATTAATGGGTCATCACGTGGCATATCGCTCAATATCGCATAATTTAACAAATATAATTGTATCGCACATCGCTGGTTTTTATTTACCTCACATTCCAAGTTGTCGTATTACATAGGATTACAATACATATACTTTGATACAACATTTTGTAGTAAAATCCTCGGAAAAAAATTCAAAGCGTAACATTCAGTATGTTGCAAGTTATTGAATACCATTCAAACACTGCATGCCGAGTGTCGAATTATTTTACATTGTATTCTATTAAACTGTACCCCCCATATAAACGAATGGTTCCGCATGGCAGGGCATATTACTCAATATTTTGCATTACAAATTATATCATATACTGCCTTATTGTAATGCATTACTGATGATTCGCCAGTAATCACATTAACTGATGTCATTTATCATTTAAGTGAGTTCATCCGTAAGTTTACAAAGAAATTGGAGAAATCCTGGAGAGCGAGTGAAGAAGAGGAAAGAAAATGTATAAGAAGAAATAAAAAATGTATATGAATGGTACACTTGAAGGAAAATATCAGTAAAGTTCAGATAGACAGATACATATGTCGTCTAACTAAGGGCGAGGCTTACAGTGGCGTAGCTAGGGGTGTAGAGCTAGTGAAGGGTCCGGCCAGGAATGCACTTGTTTTGAGGGTGGCATTTTTGGCGATAATAAAGGCCATCAATTATATTAGGCTCTCAAAAAGGCCCAAGTTTTCATTTTTTTTATATAAAAGGCATTATCGTATCCAAAATGGGTGATTAACGATTGACGGATCAGTCTATTTCTCCTTAGGATATAAGCTAACAAACGGTCGGTCACTTGACCAAAATCTTCATTAACTACCGTGGTTTTCGTTTTTAGGCATCATTAAATATTATTAAAAAATGGAAACATTGGCAAACTCCAGCTACGTTTAATGAAATAAATTTTGTATACCCAATGATTTTGCTTGTTCAATAACTACCACCATCTGACTGCTTGATATTCTTTCGTAAAATCAAATAATTCAATCAAAAATACTCCATATAAGTAACGTGCTACTCCCAGACATCATATTTAATGATAAAAACTAATGATGTTTCCCAATTGACTCGTTATGGGACTAAATTCCTATGTAATACGAATCTCGGCTTCAACAACCCTGCCGCTCTTCAAGAGGGCGATTCACCAAAAACGCATCATTTCGAGAGTTTATGCGATTATTTTCTAAATTTTCACTTATCAGAAAGGAAACAAAATAACCTCAAAGAGTTGTTATTACATTTCCTATCATTTGAAGTTTGTCTCAACTTCGTACGCCCAGAATGTCACATATAATCAAGCGACATAATAAAGACTGCATGCGAATAAAATGAACTCTTTACGCGTATTTCCTAATGGGGAGGGAATGTACAAAAAATTACTTTTTATATTGATAATATTTCAAATAGCAAAATTTAAATGCAATTACTTTCCCTAAACTTAATTTTTAAATTGCTACATCTACATCTACTTATTAACCTGTAAGCCACCACACGGGTATTTGACAGGGGATGACTTATTACCAACATGAACTAGAGTGAAGAAATTACCTTTCACCGCACCACACTATCGGTATGCTACAAATGCTACAGAAACTACTAAAATAACCTATAATAAAACTTTGTAATGGTGACTAGAGTAATGAGCAGAGAACATGCAAGACATGGAGTTAGCACTACTTGGCAGATTTAGAAACATGTCATGGGTCATATGATCTTTCATGAGGTCATATGAATTAATCAGCTACAATACTTGTCAACTACCTAACTTCTTAAGTCCTAACGCGGCCATTATGGTCTCTCGTCGATCGCGGGAAAACGACATATTAAACCTTTCTTATCTATAACCTATTTCCCTTATTTTTCTATCATGACCTGATCAACTGTAGTATGTTGAAAATCGTAAGATACTGATGGCTTCGTCGGAAAATAAAATGTGTCTGAATTGGTTTGATTGGTACTAATAATATCCTAAAAGAAGGGTGGCAATAGGCACTAACCGCTAATGGCGACTTCAACTACAACTATAGCACTAATCGTACGTTGAACTAATTGTGTCAAAATATGCGGGAAAAACATTGCAATGACGTCAAAGGATAGTGTGGCTCACCACCATTACTATTCAATGCACGATCTTACGCGAAAGTACGCCATTCACGACACCCCAAAATATCGCTCAAACCCACCGACCACACTTCGTCCACTCTTTCAAAACAAAGCCCCATCTCGCCCCAAGTCTATCCCATACCGTAGATGGAGCGATAAATCGTTGGTCATTGAGTATCATGTAGGCCGAAAAACATTCTTAGAACCTTAATTTTGTATCTTAAACCTTATAGGTTTTTTAGGTTTAAGTAATATTGATGGTTTCCGGCGTAACTTTGTGGAATTTACTAGACATATTGAAAAAATTTACTAGAACTTTGTATTTCCACAGAATACAGAGTATTCTGTGGAAATACAAAGTTCTAGTAAATTTTTTCAATAGGTTTAAGTAACTTAATCAGTTAGGTTTATCCATCAACGCAGGGGAAAGCACCAAACGAGCAGTAATGGAAATGATACGAGAGGTATATTTTATATTTTCCTTTGATTAAAACATATATATTTATTACCTTGATATTTGATTGCCAAGATTTTAATAATATGAAATATTATAGCTTGCTTTTCGATCAAAATCTGCATACACATTATCAAATTATTAGGATACAAATAATATATCATCAACATCCACGTACTACCCTGCGAGCCACCGCATTGGCGTGTGGCAGAGGGGGTCAGGACACCAGCTGTAAAAATATGTAAGGTATAAGGTTTTGGGAGGTATAGTGGTCAAGTGTATTATGGTAGTGTAATTCGGATTAGTGGAGCTTAGTTTTTATTGCGGTCACTTAGTGTGCGAGGAAAGAACGAATTTTTGTACCTATCTGTTTGGTAGTGTATCTTTCTTATTTTATAGCTTCTGTCAGACCTAGAGATGTCGTGAGGCGTCATAATAATATTCTCTGTGTCACTCTGAAACACACCAGTCTTAAATTTCTCGAACGAACTATGTGTAGCGGGCAGCCTCCGAGTCTCTAGGGGCTCCCCATTTTAATCCCTCTAAAAGTTGTGAGACATTATATGTACGCTATAAGATGTAATTAACGAAGCGCACTGATTTTATTTGAATTTAATTTTTTTTTCGTTAAATCTTTATTTATAAATAAAAGACCAGGCTTTCAAATGCTCGCGGCGTATTCGAGATGTGGTCCAACTTGAACGAAGTTATGCGCCACAAGGCCACTCCTTATAACACAAAAAAGTTGCCATAAAACCAAACCAATAAAAAATAAAGGTTTTTGCAATGTTGCACATAGATTTCACAAATAAGAAACGTGTTCAGACTTCCTAGTAAATCCGTACCCAGACAAGAATCCCTCCGACCACCTTAACTAGTCCACGGCATTTCATCCCGCGAGTCGTGGGTCGAGAGGGAGTAGGAGGATAAGAAGGTGGGTGGAGGCAGATGGAGGTCATGAAATGGCGGAGGCGTGGCTCAAAGACGGGAAGAGAGAGAGGGAGAGCTGGGGATAAAAAATGGATGGAGGTCCAACATCATTCTCCTCCTCCATTCCGCATCTCTCCCGGACACCCGTGTTGGAAGGGAACCATGCTTCTTGGAACAGGAAGCCACCTTTTTCTCCAATCCAGACTCGGTCACTCACCCATTCCACCTCCCAGCTCCACTGACCTTTCCTCCCCCTCTCCAACCCTCCGACCCCAAACTACCAAGGCCTAACATTACGGCAACACTCCCGCCCGAGCCCCCCGACCGAGTGGCCTCACCGGCCCCTTCCCAACTTAACCTTTCACTCCTCTCGCCCCCTTCTTCGCCTCCTCCTGCCTTTCCTCCTCCACGCCCCTTCTTCATTTTCCTCCACTTTACTTCCGGTACCCTCACTCTCTCTCTTTTTCCCTTTCCCAAGATGAATAGAGCGAAGAGATGTCCCCTTCCTTCCACTTGGCTTTAGCATGGGCGACTGTCTTCTTCCGCTTGGGCCTTAAGGCCACGCACTCTCGGAGACTGCTAAAGTGTACGGAAGGATTTGTAAAAAGACACTGAAGTATCCAAAAGTGTTGGAAACTTGTTAAAAGAATCAGAGTTTGAAAATGTCCCATAATTCTGCGAGAAAATTTCGGCGAACTCCTTTGCAAAACATTGATCGGTGATAGTAAACCTTGTGAAAAACAGACCACTCGTTGTTACACTGCTTCTTTTATAAGTAACTGAGGCTTGGAATACATGGATACACGTTTAGGGTTACATTATTCCTTTCCTATCTACTCAGGATTTTTTGAGCAAATCCAGACTTCAAAGAAGTTATTACGATCCTAAGAAGAGTGACTAAGTGGTTAAATTTACGAGGGCCAGAAACATTTTCAATTTTTGTGCAAATTTTACTTTCAATATTCAAAGGAAGCTGTCCACACTATTTCTCAAAAATTGTTCAACACACTTAGTGTAATGCAACGTGATGTTGAGCATTTACTCTACCAAGGAATAAGGGGCCGTAAAGGCTGTACAGAAAACATCGCATGATTTGTTACTCTCGCCTAGGACAGAACATTTTACACTTCTTTTCATTATTTAATATTAGCATGGCCTTCGACCCTGCAATAAGAAATAATCCAGCCTGATATGAGGCTTTCCCAGCGTGAGATGTTGAGAAGCTCCATTCGGGAAGTTGTCCGGGTGAGAGACTCCATCGGTGCCGACGTTTCGATCGCCGAGTCCTCCATCGTCTTCAAGACTAACAAATCTTTTTGTGTGTCATTAATTCTCGTATTTTGTAATTGGTGTCTTTCTATGTTTCATCAACTTTACCCTGAAGACGATGGACGACTCGGCCATCGAATCGTCAGCACCAATGGAGTCTCTCACCCGGTGGACTTCCCGAATACAGCTTCTCTATAATCCAGCCACATTACCAAATATTAACAACTGAATGAAGTTATCACATTGTAAGAACGAAAAAACTTACAACCCAACGGGTACGAAACAAAAGAAGAGGAAATACGTTTTTAACGAATAAGAAGCTGAATTGGCACAGTTTCATAGAACATGAATTATTCAAATGTAGGAGTTAGGATGGAGACAAGATTTGAAAATGGAACAATTGTATATGTCCCTTTTTATTCACACTGAACGTTAGGTGTTCAGGCGTAAAACTAATGACGATGACGGAAATTTCAAACACCTCGAATCGTATCCAATCTTGAATCTCTATAGTTGAATCTTCGAAATACATCCCATTTTTACAAGCCGATAGCATTACGTAACACATCAGCGGCCCCACATCCCTTCGTAATTATTCTCTCTAAGCGGCAAGTAATCTATCACTTGGGAGGGGAAAGCGTAAGAGGATTGCAAGGGAACGAGCAATCCTGTGGAGGATATCGGCTGTTATGCTGCAGTCCTTGGGGAATTTGCAATATGATACAAGAGGTAAGCTCTGTCATACGCCGCCTGCAATATTACCTGTGTTTTGGAACGAAGAGGATAACGCAGCGTCATTACGATCGGAATGGCATTCACCGTGGAAATCGGGTCCCAACGCAATCTGCACCGCTCCTGAGGGTGAATCAGATTTATGCCCACGGCCAAAACCATCCTCTCACCGCTAACTAACCTATGCAGACAGACTGAGCATTTTATCAACAATTTTTCAGCTGGATTCATATATCATGATACAAATACGTCAACTATATGTTTTTTCTAATATTCTTAACGTTAATATTAATTAAATATGAGTAAAATTATTACGGCTTTAGATTAAAATTTAGCGATTCTTGAGACTTTTTTCGAATTTACCATCTCCCTGAAATTATACGGGCAACTTACTTAAAATACGATAGGTTGGATCCTATGCCAGAAATTAAGGCTATGGTTAAAAATTTCTTTTAAGGTCTCAAAGAAGTAAGAGGTCGTAATCCTATTACTATTCACCATTCGGCACTACTCGGGGCTCATATTACATGCTTCGTAAACTGTATTTTCTTATCCATCACATTTTATCGTGAAGTTCCAATCTATTGCGATAATTATTCAAAATCTCGATATCATCAGAAAACTATTTATCTGAAACCACGAGGTGAAGAAATGCTTTCACGATCTGAAATATTTCAAAACACAATTATACAGGTAGGCTATGGACTACACGTGCTACCTCATTGAAAAAGATAGATGTGTTCAAATAAACACATTTTCACGGAAATCAACATGTAATGATGCATATGATAATCCACTGATTTCAAGTTCGTCGTAGGATGAATGAAGACATGCATTATGGCTGAATAATTTCGTACTTAGGCAGGTAGAAAAGCAATATTAAATACCTAGAGATGAATTCAGCCAAGACCGAGTTCTCGAATTTTATTTCGGTTTTGGTGCGAGTATAATGAGTTATTTCTCATGGTTAATTCTCTCGTTATCCCCCTGGTTTTTACCTATATTCCACATTATAATAGAAATGAAAATATTTCTTTCATTCATATCCTACATGTCGTTAGTTGTAAAAATATCATTTTTACTATTTTTAACCTGTCAAAAAAAATAAAAATATTTATTTCATTTATGATTTTTTAAATATAAAACTAGCAGAGGACCAACAAAATAGTCCAAACGGATCTACTACTTCCTCAGAACTTCCTCCAATTCCTTGTTTTTTTATAAGTTATTTAATATATCTTTATAAGAGTAAAATTCATGACGCTTGGGAAGAAAATCACAAGCGAGTCAAATTAATTTGCTAATTTTTACAACACACTTATGACATATCTCATGAACATCGTTCCTACCACCAAATACGCACAGGTATATTTTCATCAAAATGAGGTTATTTTGCATTAGCGCCGCTGTCATAAGCGGTGGACATAAAATATAACTGCTCAACGAGAAGTTTAAGTAAATGGTTGGTACAAAAATTGATACAGACTCTACAGCTAAATAAACAATTACGACATCCTTGTAAAGCTAACAGCGTACTCAGAACGCTCATCAAGTACAAATAAACACAAAATAGGCCACATTTGAAATTATTATGCTTCCACAATACAGACTCTAATTCTATGCACGCTCTAAGTCCACTCCTAAGACATCGAGAAATATCCTAAGAAAAAACTTTGTATCTAAAGAACATACAGTTGTGTCGATTTCCATAGCAATTTTACAGAGTATTACCATTCCGGGTCCATATTACATATTTCGTAAATTCAAATTCCTCGCCCGTCTCATTTTATCGTTAAGGTCGGATCTATTGCAATAATTATGCAAAATTTCGATATCATCGGAAAACTATTTGTCTTATACCATGAGATGAAGAAATGCTTTCACGATCTGAAATATTTCAAAACAGTAATTAGAATGAAAGGCCTAAGTTGACAGACTACATGTGCTACCTCATTGAAAAATAAATGTACCTATACAATGAAAAACAGCATTTTCTGCTCATCACGGCAGAAACTACTCCTACCGAAGAATTTACTGGCATTTTACACGGATATCAAAAGGTAGCGATGCATATGGTAATTCATTGATTCCAAGTTTGTTGTAGGATGAATGGAGGCGTTTTGCAATGCGTAGGGACGCACAATAGTCTGCCGAGTGTTTGGCACTGACAGGCATTGCAAACCGAGCCAATCGTGCGCATTCCATCGGTAAGACAATAGTGCGCCAATGTTGATGACACCATTGTGGAACGATACTCCCTGTTTTCGACATGGAACAAGTGAAAAGAATATGAGGCAAATACGGATTAATTTTTTTCTCTTCTTATGTAATTTTGATCGTCTTACAATCAGCCAGAATTATCCACGTCATCCATTTCTGTTGGCTAGTTTCGCATCTTTCCTTGTTCTCCATTGTTTTTTCCTCCTCTCTTTCGTCCAAGGGTTATTTCTCTTCGTATTTTCATTTTTCCATAGAAGGAAAGGTTTATGTACCTACTTAAACCACTCTACAAAACACTCCATTCTCCGCAGACTACCCATTAGTGCCCCTCTCTTCTTCAACAGGAAATCGTAGTCTGTTATCTACAATTTTTCCCCAGCTAAAACTGCAACTGGCTATCCTCTCCTCCCCCCTTTTGTCCTTTCTTATATTACCTCATCTTTGATTTTTCTCAATGCACTGGTACTTTCCCACGTTACCTATACTACCTCTCCTTAGCTTTTCCATCATTATTCTTCGACAATTTCTCTTCCCCATTCCTCAACTACCGATTCCTCTATCCAGCACGCCTTTTTGATACAAAATATGTTTCCCTTGTTTAAAATTGTTCCTTGCCTGAAGATGGCTATTTGAGAGGAAACCCGTATATAATGTTAAAATAAAATCTACATCTATATTCACATTAACTTGCTATTCACTCTGCGATCCGCTGCATGGGCGTGTGCCAGGGAATGTTAGGACACCAGCCGTGTAAAGGTGTAAGATATGAGGGTTTTTAGAGGTAACATTGTGAAGTGTATTAGGGGATTGCTTTGAGTGGGGCTCAGATACAGTTATGGCCACTACTGTGCGTGGATAGATGAAATTTTTGTATCTACCTCATCGTTAATGTATTCTTCTTATTTTATCGCTCCTGTCGGACATAGAAATGCAGTCCAAATTATATTCTCTATGTCCCTCTGAAATACACCTGTTCTGAATTTCTTAAGCAAGTCTAACCCGCAGCCTCCGAGTCTCTAGTGGCTCCCTCTAAAAGCTGAGAAACACTAAATGTCTGCTCGTTGCAGTTTCTAACAAGGCGCGTAGCATTTCTTCGTATTTTAATTATTTTTTTGTTCAAGCCCTACTGTTCAGGGTCCCAAATGATCGCGGTGTATTCAAGACGTGGTCTCATCAAAGCGAAGTAGCACCTCTCTTTCACATTCTCATCCGAGGACCTTCCTATAATATTGAATCCTTGTTTCTGCAATGCTGTGTCGCATGTTTTCTATTTATATTCTCCACGATATATCTGTAATAAAGGTAATTGCAAATAATTTGACATTTTCTGTTTACTCCACAGCGTGGATATGATTTTCGTGTGATGCCTTCCTCAGGAAGTGTATTGTTGTGCATTTACTAAGATTTTGTTCTAGCACCCACTACTGGCACCACGAATGACCGTTGTTTAGGTCCATTGATAGAACTTCTGAGTCCGTGACTTCGCTAATTTCCCGGTAGATGACCGTATGGTCTGCTAGTAATCATCAAGGTCCTTATACCGAGGTCATGACACGATCCCACAATGCACTCTGATTTCTTCATTTCGGATCAGACTCGATGTTCCGATGATCTCTCAAGCACCATCTCAACACCTACAAAGCCAGGATGATACTTCGCCGAACCAGCGAGAAATTCCTGAGGGAACGGATTCACAACAAGCGCTGGGAACTTTACCGGTGCTCCGAAGAACTACCGGATTCATCTTGAGCTCAGCACCACCCTGTCCGCTGATGACTTGGATACCATTGAGAAAATAACTTGCTAATCATCCCGAGCCCAGGAGACAGTGAATCGGGAATCGCAGATCAAGAAATACGAAAAACTTCACTCCAGGCAGCACCCAACACTTGATGATAACCCTGAAAAGGTCCGTTCCATCATCAACTTGACGGATCTACTTCTCAATGATGCCTCCACCACGGTACTGACCAAGGGACTCAATTTTTCCTTGGCACCCAGAGAGGTCCCTCAGGAAAGGATCATTACTAAAGTGGAGTCGGCTATCCGGAAACCTCCAAAATCAGAGACAGACGACATCAGAGAAGACGTGGCGCGAGTCCTCCGCACGGCTAAACCACCTAAGCCGAACGTCACTACAGAGGAGCGAACAGCCCTAAGGAAACTTCGGGAGAATTAAAACATTCTCATTCTTCCTGCGGACAAAGGCAACTCCACAGTGCTG
Source organism: Ceriagrion tenellum (assembly GCA_963169105.1). Lineage (NCBI taxonomy): Eukaryota > Metazoa > Arthropoda > Insecta > Odonata > Coenagrionidae > Ceriagrion > Ceriagrion tenellum. The sequence continues at coordinate 52,058,316 of OY720640.1, forward strand.
ATCAACAAGGAATAATACAACGAGGAGATTTCTGACCTTCTCAGTGACTTCACTTATAGAAGATTGGACAACAACCCCATGACCAAGGTAGATCGGGAGACTAGGTCCATCATCAAGAAACCATCCATTCCTAGGGAAGAACATAGAGACCTCCTATTGTCTGCGCCTAACAACCGAGGATGTATGGCTTACCCAAAGTACACAAGGAGAGTGTACCGTTGAGACCAATCGTGAGCCAAATTGACGCTCCGACCTATCGCCTTGCCAAATACCTGGCACAAATTTTACAGCTCCATGGTAGAAAATCTCCTTTATATGTCAAGAACTCGTCCTATTTCGTCGACATTCTGAAGGAAGTCACAGTCAAAGAGGAGGACATCATGGTCAGCTTCGACGTCCATCACTGAAGACATGTCATGGGGGAAACACATCAGGGAAATAACTAGTGTAGCAAACCGTAAATTAGGATTCGTAAAAAGGGTTCTAGGCAAATGCGATGAGAGAGTACGAGAAAGAAGCTATTTTACACTTGTCAGGCCTCGTTTAGATTATGCCGCTAGTATATGGGAACCGTACGAGGAAGGTATGATAAAAGCATTAGAGCGCGTGCAAAGGAGATCTGCTAGGTTTGTTAAAGGCCGCTATGATAATTGTATAAGTGTTACGAGCTTAATAGAAGAACTAGGATGGGAATTACTATCAGAACGCAGGTTAAAATTTAGGTTAAACCTTTTAAGTAAATTCGAAACAGAGTTGTTCACAGATGACGTTAGATATATATTGAGATCCCCTGCGTATTATGCTAGGTTTGATCATATTAACAAGATTAGAGAGATAGATTGCCGTACCGATCGATTTAAAATGTCATTTTTCCCTCGTACTATAAGAGAGAACAATAGGCAGCGTAGCAAAGGGATAGGTAGGTGAAATATAGTAAGAGTAGTCTGTAGTGCATGATGCATGTAATAACAACCAATAATCCCTTCCTTATTATGTAGATACTAACCATCTAGCTCCATGTGACCCTATTATCTAGCATATCTCCCTTAAATATCCTACTTGCTTGTCAATAGTGCATGTTTGGTGATCTTCACCCCCTGCCACACACCCTCGTGGTGGCTCGCAGGGTATCACGTAGATGTAGATGTAGATGGTGTCGCTCTTCACTAATGTCCCGATCCAGGAATCGGTGGAGATTGTCAAATCACTCACTATCTACGGTATCCCAGAAGATTTCCCGCAACTAGTGGAGCATTGCCTACGGAACTCCTTCTTCTTGTGGAATGGAACGTTTTATGAACTAACGGAGGGAGCAGCAATGGGATCTATCACTATCACCAGTAGTGGCAAAACTTTACTTGGGGAAGTTTGAGAGGGTTAAGTCTCAACGCCTACGGCAAGAAACCTATCCTGTGGCTAAGATATGTCGATGACACTTTTGTCATCTGGCCTCACGGTGCAAAAAAATTTGAAAAATTCTTCATCCGTTTGAATGCGCAACACCGGAACATCCGTTTCACCATGGAAAAGGAGAAAAAAGGAAAATTACCTTTTCTGGACGTCATGGTGGGAAGAAAAAGCAACGGAAATCTCAGCCACGCGGTCCATAGAAGGCAACGCATCCGGACCGATATCTTAACGCTGCATCACATCATCATCTCTGTCAGAAGGCATCTGTTGTGACCACGCTATTCCACCGAGCCTATAGCATCGCGGACGCAGAATCATTTGATTCTGAGAAGAAGCACCTGACCACAGCTCTACTAAGGAACGGCTACACGATCTCTTTGGTTCTGAAAAGAGCCGCGAAGATGGAGAAGAAATTGAACCGGCCTTCTGGGGAACAAAGTAGCCGTGAAGAGAAAAAGTCGACCCAACCAAGAGGACGCATGACTATCCCGTTTGTCGCGGGAACATCGGAAAAAAATCGCAAGGATATTAAGAAAGCACAACGTGGTCACAAGATTCAATTGTGTGACTAAGATAAAGAACATTATGCCTGAACCCAAGGACCGCATCCCACATGAGTCATGCGAAGGTGTCTACCAGGTTCCATGCTCATACGAAAGATCATACATTGGCGAAACATGCAGGTCCATGGTCACAAGACTAAAGGAGCATGCAAGGGCGAAGAAAAACAAACAATTCCACTTGTCTGCCGTAGCGGAATATGCCTGGAGTGAGGAGGGACATACAATTAAATTCGAAGACACAAAATTACTTTCAAAGGAGAGCCGTTATTATCCTAGGCTAATCAAAGAAGCAATAGAGATTTGCAAGTACCCAGATAACTTCCACAGAGATACCGGCTATCCACTAGGCAACTCATGGAAGAGAGTTATCCGCGCCGACCAATCACAGCGCAGCGCGACAAAGTCGGTCACCATGACGGCTAGTGGTATATAAGGCGGCCACAAACAGCTTCTCTCCACCTTCGACATGAAGACGGTAGCAGGATGGCTACCGAAACCGTTGTCGACCAATGTCAACGTACGTGGGTGGAAAACCCGAAAACAACGTGCAGTATTGGAAAACGCCGCGGAAACCTTCGCGAGAACGCTCTTTAGGATGTTCAGCGTGGCGTAGTGGTTAGCGTCTGCTCAACGGAATGGTCGCATGGTCAATTCCAATGCGCGGCATTTATTTGTCTCTGCATAAATTATTCATCCTACCAGTTTATTTCAGTTTTTCTGATTTCTACATCCAACTACTGAAAATTAATATTTTATATGCAAAAATCAATTGAAAGAGTTTGAGCATACTTCAATTTGTTAGTCCATGCTTGAATTGTTCTATCGAATGCAATAATTTCAACTTTACTGAAGGAAAACGGGAGGTCCCAGGCCGGCAGTTTAAAAATATTCTGAAGCACCTTAGTTTTTCCTATTATCGGCAAACTATGTATTGAATTATTTCATTTACAAATGGAAATAATTGTGGATCAAGTTGCCTAAGCCCAAGTTTGAATTATGAAGTCGTAAGCATTGTTTACCATTTTCCTGGGGTCGAACGGGAGGCGTCAGGCCAAAAGTCCAAACTAATTCTAAAGTTGCTTAGTAGTTTCTATGAAATTGAAAAGTTTCTTAGGACAGCCTAGATTATTCAGGTAACTATACGTGGATCTTTTTCCCTATGACCATGTTTGAATCATGGAGTCGGAGTTGTTTACCACTTTCCTGGAGTCAAACGGGAGGCGTCAGACCAAAATTCGAAATATATTTTAAAGTCACTTAGTATTTTCTGTCAACTCAAACATTTTCATGGCATTATCTAAATTATTCTGGGAAATATACGTGTATCATTGTCCCTATGACCACGTTTTAATTATGGTGTCGGAAACATTGTTTACCACTTTACTGGAGTCGAACAGGAGATTTTAGGCCGGAAGTCCAAACGGGTTCTAAAGCCGCTTAGCATTGATTATCAACTCCAAAAGTTTCATAGCATAGGCTAACTTATTCAGGGAGATATATGAGGACCTTTGTGCCTATGGCCAGTGTTCAATTACGGAGTCGGAAGCAATGTTTAAGACTTTCCTGGAGTCGAATGAAAGGTCTCAGACCAAAAGTCCTAACGGGTTCTATGGCCTCTTAGCATTTTTTATCAACTCAGATGGTTTCACTGTAAAGGATAAATTATTCAAGGAAATATTCGAGGATCTTTGTACCGATAACACCCATTCATCTGCATGCAAAATTTGAACCCCGCCAAAAATTCGATCGAAGATGGTAGATTACATTAGACAAGTGGGAGTCATGACCTGGGTATAAGGACCTTGGTAATCATTATTTACTGCTAGCATTAGAACTTAGGTGATTTATATAAAAATGTAATGATTAACAGAGAGTCGATCACGCTTCCTTGTGAAACACCGGATTTGACTCATATGAGAACCATAGGAGAACTAATACCGTCAATAAGTACTCTCTCTTTGCATTCACTGAGAATGTCCCGCATCCTATTCACTATTTTTTTATTTATTACGCATGACTGCAAACTATTTACACGTTATTTGTAAGAAACCATGTCGAATGTTTTCTTGAATTCAAGAGATATTATGTCAACTTGATATCTCGCTTCTCCTGACTTTAGAATGTCGCGTAGGAAAAGCGCAATCTATGTATCGCAGGATCGACTCCTCCTTAAGACGTGCTGAAAGCCCTGTAATGACTGTTAATTATCCAGGAAGGTCGTGATATTGCTAACAAAAATGCGTTTGGAAGTCTTGCATAAAAGCGATGTTAACGATATAGGCCAATATTGTCCTTGGTCATGTCTGTTTCCATCAGTAAATTTTGGTGGGGTTTCTTTGCCGGGGTATCTTGCCTTCGGCAAATGATTAGCCAAATACGATTTCTTGGAATGGTGCAGTACGTGGAGCAAACTCCTTGGACATACGTTTAGGCGTTTTAGAACTGAGGTAAATAACAAGTTGAACTACGGAAAAGACGGTAATTTCAGAAGGAATACGTGAACGTGTGTCCATTATTTCCTTTCTTCTGAGCAATATTTACTAAAATTAAACGGAGTGGTTTAGTTATTCATTACATTCAATAATTATGTCAGCCATCGGTTCATTAATGTTAGAAATGTCTGAATTATGCACTGTGTTGTCGTTTGTGAATCCACTTTCGAAGTACTGGTTTAATATGTTGGCTTTGTGGGTACTGTTGGTGACAGCTTTGCCGTTTTTATCAAATACTCTACCATCAAAGATTCATCCATAAACACTCTCGTAAAATACCAGAATGACTTCGGGGTTTCATCTAGTAATTTACCTAAGATATTTTATTGAAGATTTTTAGCATAGAACACATTATTTTTTTCGATTTTGACCGTTAGGCAACATATATTTCTCCCACCGAAATGCCGACGTTGAATAGAATTTTTAAATAAGTTCAGTTATTCCCTATTTATTGAATTGATTTTTTTTATTTAAAACCTATAACCAAAAACCTCTCCGGCGTTCTAATAAACATGACAATGTTCTGGCAACTGTAGTACCTGGGAAAAGAAACTGTATATATTTCAGTACCATCGGCGATATTGTTTATTATTAAATGCTCAGCTTTACATAACATACACAATGCTCTTTTGGAAAGTGGTGGGAGTGGCCAAGCAATTACATATTTGTACAAAATGAACAGGCCAGGCATAAGAGAGTCATCAAGGTGAATGGTTTATCGAGATCCACAACGGCTGCATCTCACAGTCTCATTCGCCGTAATGAACCAGATCGTGGCGCTCCACGTTCTTCTATAAGTAGTTGTCTAAAATAATCAAAAGTCTATCAGTTTCGTTTACAGAGTGGGTATTTTGGATAAGGGGTGAGAGAAAAGTGAGCTGAATTGCGAGATGAAAGAGTTTAGATAATTTACTATTAAATGGACTGGTGAAACAAAAATAAGATGACGTATTTGATGCATGTAAGCATACCCCGACGGCCACTGTTCGGGACAGATTCAACTAGTAATTTTTATGGATCAGTATCGGTTATTTCAATCCGTCTGTGAAAAGCGAGCGATCTAAATCAGTTCACTTCAGAACAATAATATGAGCATGAATTCAAGTTGATCTGAGATCCATTGTAACACGTAGGGATTACATCATGAGTAAAGTGGAGTCAAAATGGGTTTGTTACTAAAAAAGGGGGTTTTTCTTCTACAATTCTTTGCAAAGTATTACATTTTTAAAAAATAAACGCAATAAATTTGAAGTAATCAAGAAATGAGGGAAAGAACAAGTATAAATACTGGAAATTACTGTTTTTTGACATATTATAACACTGAATCACAGCTATTTCACCGTTAACTTACTCCACATACACTGGTATTTACTCAAATTTACTTTTTATGCTAGGTAATATTTTTTACAGTAGCGCGTCAAAAACCATGTTAGACGAAACAGTCTCCTGAAAATATTACTGCTGGAAGGAATAATTAATGGCAAGAAAGACGGTAAAATACCGAGGGAGAGGTTTCTGAATCGAATTATGAGGAATATAAAATAATGAAATATTTATAAATAAAGATATTAGTTGAAATGAGAATGATAAAGAGAGCTAAAGAAACTGAGATTGATGATTGATGATGATGGAAAATAAAAGCTGAAATTTTGTCCGATATGGTCCTTTGAGTATTTTATGAAATGTTATATAAATTGAATTAAAACAAAAACCTTAAACTTCAATGCTTTTAGCCATGTTTTACCAACAGAGTTCCCTGTTTTTTAAGATCACTCAAGTTTAATAACTCTGAATATTTACTCGTAATAAAATGTTACTCATCCGCAGATAGTAGGCCATACTATGTAGACCTTATGTCTCACTTTTGACTGCAGAAAATCAACCTCGAGGGAGACGCCAACCGATAGGAAACTAAACAAACACATTTATGAACAAATTTTGTTTTTGATTCGAAAATGCAAGAATTCTTTACCAAATTATCCAACCGATCCAAAGAAGTACAATGCGTATTCGTGAAATATAACCCAACATGTCATTCTTGAAGAGTGCAATGGAAAAACACCAAAATGCAATAAATATAGAAAATTATAAGTGTTCTTTGTATACTTTTATTAACGTTAGTGTTTACATTGATAGACCTAGTTTTAGTCATGGACAGTTTCACGTAACACTAAAAAGATGTTGATCAAAGATAGTTATCAATATACAAAATGCTAGTTGCGTTAATAATATTATTTTAAAAGATTATATTTATTTAAATGATAATTTCTATTTTGAAGTAAGTGCCCTTTAAGAGCGCTACTTAGTAATATTTCATTAATATTTTATCTTATCTTGATATAATAAGGCGTATAAAGGGCATCGAGGGGTTCTGGATGTACGAGCGACCATGGAACACAGCCCATTATGGGAGAAAATAAAATTCTTCGATAACTATAACATAGCACTACCTATAGAAATATGCATCAGTGAGCAGACACTGAGGAAAGGAATTGACAAACCGCCAGGGTTCCTTCATGTCGAAGTTAACAAAGTAATTAAAAATAATTATTAAAGGGCTATTTTTCACTCGTCTTTTTAGCCTGAGGAGTCAAGGTCTTCTTTTCCCAACCAATCATTTTCGACTCCCTAAGTTCTGAATGAAATATTCATTTCGTGAGTAATGAATCCTGATCATGGTGAAGAGTAAATATAATTAGCACCAATCATCGAACAATGCACCTCGTCAAGCAACAAAAAACACCAGCAATGTGTTATACCCACCGGCATGTGCCCTTGATGTACGTAAATAATGCTTCCTTTTTTTAGACCTTCACCCTTCCGTTAATTTTCGTGACGAGGCGTAATATATAAGGAGGAAGGACCAGGCAAGACCCGCACCATGATCTACACAAAATGTTCCGCCATCTTTCGCATATGATGGGGCCTGAATGTCCTATCTTTCATTCAGTGTCCAGAGGTCCCCCATTCCTATCTCCCTATTCCCTCTCACCCTATCCTCTATCAATCCATCCTCTCTCTCTCTCACGTCTTGCCCTCCCATGTGTCTGCCAAATACCTCATCCTCTCCGTCATTCTCCTCTCCTTGTCTCTTCCCACGCTTGCCTCGTCCCTTTACTGTAAAGGAGAGTGGATTCGAGACCTCAGGGTTGGAGTTGAGGTGACTAACACAGCGAGAGGGATGAAAGGTAGTTTTGGACCGGAATATGCGATACGGCGATACGTCTTAAGCAATATGCGGTATCCATAAGATATCACGCGGATTACTAAGGTTAGTACTATAGCTTTCGTGGAGCGTCTGGTGGTGGCAAATTAGTTTTAATTTGTAACTTTTTATTTATATTTGAGCTCAAAGGTCCTAACTTCAATCATAGAAATAAAAAATATTCCTTCCAGCATTCCATATGTATGGACAATGTTTAAAAAGAACTATAGAGTTATTCCATGTTTTCAAGTCTGATAAATGTCACGCGAAGTCCTAATGTCCCAAATTCAGGAATAATATATTGATGCAAATTTTTATCAAGGGATATTTGAGAAGTAATAACGCTGAAGTGGTGGTATCGGATTACGAATGAAAGGTTCAGGATAGAAAGTGAAATGGCTGCTCCGGTAACGGACACGTATAGTAGGAAAATTTCATTGGTTTAACATCGTCGACTAAATGGATGATATTGGAATAATAAAGTTTTCACTATCTCTGGTACCTAATATTATTGAGTAAAATATATAATAACTGATTACATAAACTTCAAAAGCGTTCATTTAAGAAAAAACAGAGTTTGCATATAAACAACAATCACATTCGACTTTATTTATTTGAAATACCTTGAGCTAGAATATTGCATCAAATAGTGTTCGTTGTATGCCGTCGTGAAATCGCATTCGATAACAACTACAGCAAACACATTCAGTAAATTCAATTAGCCTCCCCATCATAAAGGAATGACATGATTTGCAGGAAAAATGAAATTTAATATTCATCCTCTCGTGTTTATAGTAAGTTTTGCGGTATAGGAAGACTCCCCAAATGTCTCCTGATATCCTCCTTTAGTAACCCTGCTCCTTTCGTTCCATTTCTTCTTCCGGGATAAGGCCGTGTCGTTGTTTTTTCTGACAGCATTTCTCCTACTATCCTGTAGGCGTCTTCAGGTCGGAGATAACAATGAATTGACCTTTGACCAGAAGACGCCTCAAGGGTAGGAGGAGAAACGTTGCCAGAAAAACAACGACGCGGTCGATTCCCGGAAGAAGAAATAGAACGATACCTGCTCGCCGCCAAAATCTAAAACAGAACTTCATCATGTTCCTTTGTCTCCACAAATAGGAGAGAAAATTAAAGCATAACTCTCAATCTGGCAGATGGCAAACAAAACAGCGTATCATGGGTCGCCTTTCGCTAAGAGGAGCACGCTGCAGTTACTGGAAATCTCCACGCTTCATGAACTTCTCCCATATTCCTACTTAAATATTCTCATATTTCTCATTGGGTGAACAACGCCATTGGTCGATGCTCTCCTTTGATTTCAGCACCAGCAACCGCTCGGGGAAGCATTGGAGGAGTGCCAGCCCAAGACGTGGGCAACGTGAAAGAAAGCGACAGGCTGCCGGTCATTCGAGGACCCAGTTTGCAACTTTCAATTGTTTATGGAAAGGGGACAGTTATTATTCCTTTGAAAATTATGTTATTTTCTGGATGTTTAAAATCCAGAATGACATTAATTTTACATCAAAAGGCTGGTACTCCTAACTATCGGCATTAAAAATCGCAATGATACTTAAGGGCTAGCGATTTCCTTAATCAGCATTCTTGTTAACATACCCTAGAAAGGAACTCCGGTACAAATCGTACAAGAATTCACCCCTAAAAGTACACTTACCAACATGACGTTGGAACAAGGAAAGACAAGGTACAAAAAACACTTATCTTTAAAAACCTCAAGCTTGGAGACAATATAAAGATGAAATATAGAAATTCTTACGGGAGAGAAACGGCAATGCCAAGAGTATCGGTGAAGGACCCTGGAGTTTCGTCCAAATGAACGCGCGGTTTAAAGTGCCACTGGGGAAAATATAGGGGCAATCAAATACAATTATTCCCACCCTTCTAAAAGAGCTTGGGCCAACAAAGATTAGAAGAGACGGTGTTTTCTAAACAACAGGCTGAATCTGACGCCGGGTTTCCTTCAACTCAAATTGATATAGCTAAGATATGAACTCTCAGGCAGTTCTGAGAGTTCATATCTGGGCCATTCAGAGAGGAAGGTATTTATATAGTTCCAGCAATACAAGACGGTTGTTTAGTGGAATTTTTTCCATGTGAGAGAATAATGCTTTATGTGTATTATCCATAAGAGGGTATATTAGCATATTGAGGGCCATATTAGGAACACACTTACATGGGGAACACACATACAAAAAATACGTGGCATAGCATCAAAGATACTAGTATTTGTTAAGCCTAAAATAGGAAGGTCCTCGGATGAAAAAGTAAAAGAGAGATGCTACTTCACTCTGGTTGGGCCACACCCCGAATACGCCACTAGAATTTGGGACCGTAGACAAAAATTTGACTATAAAATTAATAAAATATAAAGGAAAGCTGTGTTCTTTGTTAAAAACTGCTACGAGCGAACACATTGTAGTTCACAGCTTTATACTGATTAAGGTAGGAGCCCCTAGAGACTCGGAGGCTAGACGCCAGGCTTATTTTACTCGATAAATTCGGAAATGGTGTGTTTCATGGCGACTAAGAGAATATATCATGACGCCCAACTACATCACTTGGTCTGACAGAAGCGATAAAATAAGAGAGATTCATTGCCGATAGACACAGATAGATACAATACAACAATAGATGAGACAAAACTCGTTCTATCTGCTCAAAATAAGCTACTATGATATAAACTGAGCTCCAATCAATACACTCCCATATTACTAGTCACCATTTTACCTTACAAACCCTATCACTTACATTTTTATACAGCTGGTGTACTAAAACGTCCTGCCGCATGTCCATGTGGCGGCTCGCAGGGTAGAATGTAGATGCAGATTAGCAATATTAGAAATTAACATATGTAGTTCGATAATAAAATTCTACAGCCACCTTCCCAAACCAAATACCCTTTATCTAATCTACTGCGCTCCTGGATGAGACAGTGTAAGGGCGAGAAAATTTACAGGCTTAATTACGTTTAAAAAAATACTTGGAGAAAAATATGTTAAAATTAATCATCAACGATAACCATAAACCTCTCAAATATTACAGTCTAGCCACCAACCCAAACAAAAAATGTTCCTACAAATAATATTTTGCCAACCTGGAATAGGTTATACGGGTAAGGTAGGAGGGCAAAAAGGGGGAGTGGCTAGAAATTGAGGTTGTGTGGCTGGAGTGTGTGTGTATGTGGATGAGGGAAGGATTTTTGGCGGCAGCAGTATGCGAGGCCGTCAGAGAGAGAGAGAGCTATGGCTTGGAAATTCGGGGAATGGCGGGTGGTGGCGTTGGCCGCGGCGGAGGCGGTGGCCCTGCCGTTGGCCATGAAAGGTGCAAAAGGGGCCAATTTTGATGGATGACCGAGGGGGCGCGCAGATGATGGGGTCATCAGTCAATGGATGCGGTGGACGGAAGAGAGAGCTGGGGGGGGGAGGGTGGGTGTGGAGGCTGCGAGAGGAAGCAGAGGAGTAAGGGGAGCGGGACGCGGGGAGGTGGGATGACGACGATAAAGGCGGCGGAAATGAGGGAGGAGTAACAGCAAGGGGTTCGGCAGGGAAAGGAGGGGAAGGGGGGGAAAAAGTGTTGCCATATGGGGTTGAAGGAATCGGAAGAGCCATGCGAGGCGTGTGTAATGAAACGATGGTTGGGATTGAGGTCATAAGGGTGAGCACGAAATATTGATGACATCGCAAAACTTCATTATCCGCCAAACATTTTTGGCATAAAAATATCTGTAACGTGTCTCAGGATACTAACACTGTGAGTACAAGTGAGCACAAAAGATGGAAACAACAAAGTTACACGAATTTTGAGCCATCGAGAGAATGAGCGTTGTAAGACCGCGTTTTGCCTTTTTACTTTATTGAGCTGAACCACGTCATCACAAGAATTCTCTCGAGGTTGAATATGACTGAATGTCGTTTCCTAGCCTAGGCTTTGAGCTAGCGTTTAAAAATGCATCATTATTAATATTTATTTGTTAAACATTTCCGCTACAAACATGGTGTGGTGCGCAGTTCCAAGTAAAGATGTACACCAAAGTGTACAAACCTAATTAGCCATGATAAACTTCTTTAACTACACTGGGATTTGAACATGCATGATAAATCCCACTCAAGTCAATGATTTTTCGAGACATCTTTCAGTCATTTTGGAGTACATTATTAGTAGCATCGAGAACTAATTGAAATTTCGTGCAAGATCGTGGAACATAATTCAACGCATCACTCTCCTGCATTATAGCTTGGCCGTGTATTGTTATCTGCCTAGGATTTGGTCTTCCTCTAGCGGTTAGAGGAGCATGCGGAAATTGGGACGAAAATAACTTCAAGTGTTAATCCACAAGAAATCACAGAGAGTTCGATATTTTACGTGGTTAACAAAGATATATTCTTATAAAATGAGGTAAGCAGTCATCATCAAAGCGTCACATCACAAACTTAAGGAACCAACCTACACGGTGAACCTCTGCTTAAGATTTACATAAAAAAAACAGTTACAGTTACAAAAAGCATTTCTAAGTGATTTGAGCGAATTGACTGAATTTGGTTTCAGTACAGCTACAAAAAAATGTTTTTAAATGATTTAGCAAGTTCGTAGGCGTTGTCTCCCAGTTTAAAGGCTCATTGGAATTTCTATTCTTCTGCTGGTTTTTTTCTTCTACTTTCCCAAATATTCACGAGTAGAGGAAAGAAATGGCATAGGTGAAAATAAGGTAATGGTATCAACGTTAATTGTGACGTTCGCTTTGTTAATACGTTCATATTCAATTTAGAAGCAATCAGTATATCGAAAGCGTAATGGAATGTGTTCAAGGATATAGGTAATTTTGGTTGACCATGAAATCATGATGATAGTGCGAAACTTCACATTCCTCTGAAACTTTAGCGTATATACCAGTTTCATGTATTCTCATATTCTGACCGTAACTGGTAAATCAACAACACGCACGGAGCAAAATTAATTTTTTACTCAGGTAGTAACGAATATAGACGCAACAAAATTAAAATGGACCTCCCTTCGAAGTGTTAATATTGCGGACATTTAAGTCACGATGGTTGCAAATATAACTTCACGTTACATTTATTTTCCTGGGTAAGTTCCTTGTATCCTAAAATACAGTCACTTGATAAACGAAAATATGTAATAAACATAAAAATTCTATGTGCCATATTCACTCCCCTAAATTTTCTTTTGAGACCTTTTAGGTAATACATAAATTTGAAAAGCATACCTTTCTTCAACGTAATATTACTCTCAAATATATTCTTGAGCTAAATCGGCTAGCATATGTTACTTCATGTAGATCAAGATCTTGACGCTGCATTGTTTTTAACTGATAATTTCCTCGCATGATTTCGGTATAATTTTTAATAATATTAAAGTAAAGGAAAGTTAACTACTCAGCAAAAGGCTAAAAAATGTTTGTGTGAGCTACTATAGGTACTAATAACGATGCTACAGCGTGGTTGGTGCATAAATTAAAGTCACGATGGTTGCATATATAACTTCACGTTACGTTGTGTTTATATCAAAATGAATACAGCAATGACTCCTTTAAATGGGTTTGCTTGATAGCGTACCTTCAATGTTTTATTGCTCAAGCAAAGAGCGTTTACAGGGACCATTTAAGTTAGTGATTGCCTAAAAATAAAAGTAAAAGTAAGTAAAAGATGAAGTAAAGCGGAAAATCGAAAAATTGTCCCTGAAAAAACGTTATACATAATTAAAGGTACAGTCACTTCATAAAGTATCGCGACACACTACGCTAGCAGTTTGTATAGGTCGGCTGTCGAAGTACGTTGGCTATCCTGGGTCATCTACGGTGACTATGAGAATCTTCGGGCACACTACGATATATATCCTAAGTCAAGTGCTGTCGACTTCGTCCGCGAAGGAAAGCTGACTTTGAAATGAATTCACAGCGGGAAACAAGGGTATTTGCAACTCAGGGGCATCGTGATCATACTCGGCAGTTCTCTTACGATGGCGAAAATGGAAAGCGCTCCTCTTTGCGAACCCAGCCCAACCCAGCGCGCTCTCACGGTGGGCTTGGTGAGAGGCGGGCGCTCGGTGTACAAAGTGGCTGCCGAGTTTGGAGTCCATCGTAGCCTTCTTTACAGATAGCTAAGAAGGGCAAACGAGGATCGATCGGGAAGACCCCGCTGTACTACACGAGACGTGGATGAGACAATATTTGCCTCAATGAGAGATTATCCCTTGACCTTTAGTGGCATACCAGATCTGCAAAGGAATTACGATGGAACGACGACGATGTAGTTACAACACTGTGCGTAATAGATTGCACGAAGGAGGCTTGCGACACTATCGTCCGGCGCGGCGCGACGACCAGAGGGCCGCCTGTTTGGATTTCGTCACAAGAAATATCAGCAATTATCAAACTTTTTGGGACCTCGCCATATTCTGTGATGAAAAGGTTTTTCAGAGTAATAAAGACGGAAAAATTAGCCTGTGGCGTCCAAGGGGAACTCGGTAATTAAAATCTTTGATAATTTTAACCACCTTTTTACTTGTGAATGAATGACCTGTACATTGTCATGTTTCTTTTTTTACAACTATATTATTACTTAGTTGTAACGTAATTGCGTGGTGTTTTCGACAGATTAATTGCTGCTGATATTTAAAGGAGTATAAACGGTACTTAATCCTTTTCAATATACTACCTCAATATTGTTTTTCTGACAGATTTTCACCTTCCCATATTGTAGAACAAAATAGATCTGGGAGAATATCAATGGGATTTTGGGGCGCAATGTCAGCAGCAGGGTCTGGACCGTTGATCCGAATACCTGCAAGAATGAAAGCGCAGTGTTACACCAATTTATTGGAGGAAATCTTCTGCCATACACAAACGCTCTGGTTGCAGATGATGAAGAGGTTACCCTCGTACAGGAAAATTCACCAGTCCACACGGCAAAGGTGTGCCGTGAATATTTTGAAAACAATCCCAAAATACATCTATTACCTTGGCCAGCGAAATCAGCAGACTTGAACCCAATAAAAAATCTATGGGGACTAATGGTTAAAGAGTGGCAGGGAGAGGATGATGCTTTGACAGAGGTGACTATGGAAAATGAGGTGAGAGAAATTTTGACCTCCTTTCAAGGCAAACCACTTCTGTGTCAAACTCCTGTGCGGTCGATGACCATGAGATTATAAGAGGTCATTGATAATAAAGGTGGACCCATAACATATTGAAAAAAGGAATAAATCCGTTAAAACTGTACCGTGTTCTTATTTAAAACCCCTAGTCAAACATTGATTAAAATGAAAATCTCCGTTGATAATACATGAATAATTATTTATTCAATTTTATTTGTTCTAAATTTGCACGAAAATGGTTTCACAACTTTAGGATAATATACACCGAAATAATAATATTGTTCAATGGCAAGAGTCAATAGATCTCATAATTTTTCATTAGGCGGGCTTAATATATCTTAACTTAAAATATCAGCCTGTGATGCACGAAAGGCTCACCAGTTCACTGAGCTTAGTCGATATCAGTCCCCATTCTCCATCATGCATAGGTTGGAGGTCGTATTTCCGTGCATCCGGCTCTTTTCGTTTTACCTTCCCGCGATTTCACTCGCATAATCTCTCAACTCCATTCAATATTGCCTTTTCACCACATTCCCCTCCTTACTTCTTTAACCGAATACATCCTCAAGGCCACTCTAGGAGCAAGTCTGTCTTCTCCTCTGAACGAGAGCACTCCCATAATGCAGTACCACTTAACCTGGTGCTTTGTCTCGTGGAAAAATAAGAGTGTACCTGCAAATTCTTATAGCTACCAGAGACGGCCCAGGATATCCAACGTACTTCGAGCTTCGACAGTCGACCTACACGATCCATTAATCTAGCGTGTCACGATACTTTTTGAAGTGACTGTACATATTGAAAACCATGTATTTCTAAAATAATATTATAATCAAATTGTTACTAAAGCATACTCATTGATGCCTTTACGATATAAGAAAACAGAAAAACATAATATGTAGACTTGAATTTGCTTTTTTTATTGTGTTCCTTCCAACACTATCTTCTAGGCACAGGCTCCACAGCAAATGATACTTTGTGGCTAAAATTGAAAGCGCCTCTTTTAAAATCATGATTATACTGAATTATGCGCACTGTGAATACCACCTCTGAAAAATAAGCTGCAGAAAACATTACTGAAAAACTTTACAAAGAAAAATTTCCCAAAATAAACAAAACATTTTACGAGCAAGATGGAGTAATGTACAGGAAGCAACGATCTATATATACATACTCAAACAAATAAAATAAAGAGCATTTAATTCAGACGTAAAACTATTAGCTAACGCTGATAATTTATCAACTTAAGTAATATGATGTGTGGACATTCACGCAGTTGATTTAACGCCACGTTAGTGACCCGTTGGGTCGAATACGTGAGTTAACACACAAATACAAGATGTGTTCTCTCGGTGAGGCACTCTCAAATTTAACTGAGTTGGTATTATATTTTCAAAGCAGGCTCAAAAGGGTACATTTATAATAACAGCAGCGTTTGTGATACCAATTCTCAAGACATAAGCCCAAATGAGTTCCGTGAATAGACAGAAAACTTTATTAATGAATGCAAATATAGTTCAAAGGAAAAGGCACCGGTATGGGCAATTTATGAGTTGCAGGGGGTCATTAAAGGTCTGTTATGCCCAGTAGACGGCCATTATTTGTCACATTATTGCTTAAGCAATCCACTGGCTAAAGTAGGTTAAAATGGAAGATAGCAAAATATTGTCTAGATTTTTCACATGCACAAGCCCCTATATCTATACATACATGCATCTTTTTAATCAAAGTCTACGGTCTATTTATCTTCATCCCATCCTAAAAACCTACTTTAATTCGATTACTTTACCAAAAACTCCTCTATTTCACGGCGTACAGGATCTTTCACTTTTGTTTAAATGTTTAACTCTGCCAAGTTCTAATTTCCTAGAGTGGATTCATCTTCATAAAGACCATGACAAACACATCCTTGTTTGTATTCCTTTCTGTCCACCAAAACTTCTTCATTCTACTTCACACCACCTATCAGAATTCTGCATTATATTGTTACCGTTGCTCCTCAAAATTCACGTTTTAGTACTATACTCGATATTTACCTCACCACCGAACATTTTTTTATTTATCACACAAGGTAGTAGAATGGTTTCAAATAGTAATTTTTTGTGAAAAAGGGCTATCTCCATTGTTGAACATTATTTTGTAGATTGTGACTAAATCTCCAGTAGCATAGGTAGATACTGTAGTTAAAATAGAAATGCAAAGAACAAAACAAAGAAGAATGTATCGATATTCATGGGACAAAAATACTGATGTTTAGTCATTACTCCAGGCGTATGTAATTGAGAGAATGAGGGAAACAAAACGGGATGATAAAACGTAATATTGAGCCATTAGTCATTTAGTGTCTTAAAGGTCAAAAGTACAATACGGGTAATGAAACGCGATTAATGCGAATGTATCAATAACAATCTATTTCAAATGGAACACTCCTCTTTGACCTTATGCTGGAAATACTAGCAAAAATATATTCAACCATGAACTTAACTCCAAGGGAATTATTCAGATTAATAATTCATAAATATCACCAGGGGATATATCCTCCAACTCCTAGAAAGTTTAGCACAATTTACATCCTTGTGATCTTCTCAGCACCTCAAGCATGCTGTGTGCGCAGTAAAAATATCCCATAGAATTAAACGATAAATCGACCCTCTGTTCCTTTCTCTCAGATAGAAACTACAACACCGTTAAAACAGAGGACACATAAACCCAAAGGAGCTGTATTCAGTTGACTTTTAGTGTGGAAATAACAGTAATACAAGCAAGAGCAAATCAATTTCATCCGGAGGAAAAAAATACCAGAGTCACATATTCGTGGGAGTTAACGGTTTTTTCCTCCGAGAGCGGTCAGAAATGTATTCAATAAAACGTTACATTTTTTCTCGGAACCCGGGTTCATGAATATATTCAACGAAAATGTATAAATATAACAGATGTATGGAGAAAAGGGGGGACGGTCTCCGTTGGTTTACTGATACCTCCAGGGTACACGCAACGAAAAGCCTGAATTGTGATGCGGGCAGGGAGCTAGAAGACTAGTGAGAGAGAGAAGTATAAGGGCAAGGAAGTGCGGGTGAAGTGTGGCTATGAAGTGGGCGTGAAGACAGTGGATAAAAATCCCAAAAGCAGCTAGAGCGGAAAAGGCTTTAGGGAAAGAACTCCGACGTTCTCCAGATATACCTCTGAATACAATCTATTTCTAAATGTAGATGCTATACCCTCTGGTATTCGACAGTTTTACTTAAACAAATTTGTGCCCTAAATCTCCGAAATAAAGACAGTTATCAAGGTAATAATAGCAATATCACTGCAAAAGGTACTTGATTTAGAGTAGGTCCAACTGAGGTAGTGACTTACCCACACGACTATTCCGCTTGGCAAAAAATCACTTCTTAAGTACGCTGAAAAATATTAAAAGATATATTACTGAAAAAATTAATTTATTAAATATAATTATAGCAATTAATGACTTCACATACGCTATTTTTTATATTACGAACCCCTGACTAAAGAAGGGGAATAAATAGGGCGGAGAAACGCATCGCAGGGATAACTCATAACACCAATATGGCTTGTATGCCAGTAACTACGTAATTCGTAACTACGCCAGCCGTAACACGCCCGGAAACTCCAGATGTGAATCAGAGGAATTAGAAATTTAATATTTAACCTGTGTTTAATCTACGACAGTGGATTCAAGAAAATACTTGAAAGAGTATTTAAATACAATTTATGATCAACGATTATGATGTGAAAAGAAGCTTGAGAATTCATGTCCAGTGTCAATAAACGCCATAAACAAACACTAGCAATTATCTAAAATAGAAGTATATATACTTATCAAAGTTACTTTTATGCAACTATACCGTCTAAAGTTGAAAATTACTCGCAAATAGATAAGTAGTAGAAATAATATATATAAAACAAGGCAAAATTTGATAGAATTTTACGGTAGAACTGTCTAAAGCCACCAATTAAGAAAATGATAAAATAAAAACATTAAATATGTTAATATAAATTTCATGAATCCTAAAAAAAATTACAAATTATTAGTGATGTCCGTGAGGAACTTACAAATACATTGACAAATTGTGACTAAAATTAATTTCAAACCTGTGCAGTGGGACGACGTTAAAGTAAAAGACTCTCCTTGCTCAAGAAAAGTATAAGACATGTCATTTATGCATAATAAAATCACCCTGGGACAAAAATCGCCAAGCAAATTTGAAATTTCTGCGACAACAAATTTTAAAAGAATAATATTTTCCGCAAACGCTAAAAGAATATTTGTCAAATCGGCTCCTTAATTTTTTTTTCACATACCAGACGCGAAAAAACGATAAGAGGGATAAAAATTGACAGGTAAGGGTGGAGGTACAATGCAAAAGGGAACGAGGAAAAAATAAGATACGGGGGAAAGGGAGAGAGAAAATAAGAAAAGGGCCTGGGGAAGACTGATGAAGGCCCAAAGCAACGAAAACGGTGAGGAGAAGAGAAAGGAGTGATGCTGAGAAAGAGAGGGGAATAGAGGTACTCCTAGGGATCCGGTGAGGAAAAAAGGTTCCCTAAGGAAAAGGCAGGGAGGACTGAAAGAGGGAGGCAAGAAAAGATGTGGCAAAACTCTCAGGCGATGACACACAATGGAAAGTAGCCACCGCCACGGAGAATGGTGGAGTCCTGGAAGGGAAAAGAGACTTCGGGACTTTTTTTCACGGGGAAGGCACTTGACTTTCAACCGCCGCTCCGCTCTCACAAAATTGGTTCGCATAAACGAGCATAGAAGTACCAAACAGCTATTGTTCAGCGCTATAACATGAAACCATGCGTACGTGTAGCATAAAACACTATTTTACGTCCAAAAAGAGAGGAAAGAAACTCTCAAAGGAGTCATTTAATCATAAATCGTAAATACGTGTCTTCCGTTTGATAGGTTTCCTTCAAGTAACCGATGTAAATACTCTTTAAACAGTAACAAAAAACAGATTACTTGAAAGGTTGAACTACTAAAATTAGACGAAAAAGCCTCACACCCTTATTTTTCTTGGGTTGAGAAATACTCAAATTCGCAATAACATGAACAGAATTGTAGTTATAACATCTGGATTACTAATATCGTGTTCCGAAGCTTCAAATATTTTCGATACTTACGAAGATTTTGAAGGTTGCTTGGGCTTACCACCAGGTCAAACTCTTTTACATTTTACTCTTTTCAATTCACTTACAAAGAATTTAAAAAATTAAACGGGCACAGGAATGAACTCACCCATACTTATTAACTTAATTAATTTATATTTACATAGGTTTATAGCATCATTTATATTAACTTACAATATAATATTCCTCTAAAATACTCATAACATTCGACCACGAACCGTTGAATTGTCCCAAGTTTTCAAAGTTAATCCGCGTCCAATTCTAATTTTTTCGTTCGAGAGGAAATATGAGGTAATCATCTACATCGAACACGCGCTGGAACTGTTAAAGCCGTTATGTCTATTTTTTTTCATTTTCACATCATGTTTTTGGCCAATTATTTGTTGATGAAGATCTCCAATCCCTTTAAAACACTTATTAATAATCTGAACAAATTTCACGACGGCAGATATAGATTTCCTATGCACAACTGACGTCACACTCTACGCTAAATACTGAAACTAAGCAGAAACTGCGTAGGTGAGCGTCATGAATTCAAATAAAAAACTGTACCACTTATAGAGTGGAATAAACGCAAGGAGGGCGATCAAATAAACTTCACGCGAAGAACTGAATTAGGATGAAACGAGGGAGAATCTGATGTCCACACACTTCTAGAGCCGTGCTACTGCCCTACCACCAGAATCAAGTGCACAACCTGCAATACTAAATGCCATTTGATTAGGAGTGAGATATACCACGCCTTAGATCGCG
This sequence comes from Ceriagrion tenellum, assembly GCA_963169105.1. Lineage (NCBI taxonomy): Eukaryota > Metazoa > Arthropoda > Insecta > Odonata > Coenagrionidae > Ceriagrion > Ceriagrion tenellum. The sequence goes on from OY720640.1 coordinate 52,079,024, forward strand.
GTAAATGGGAAGCAACGACGGTAGAGAGTCAATAATCGCTGATCAAACGTGGCCCGAAAATTTTTAAACATACGGAATTCATATTTTACATCAGTGATGACTATACAGCGTGAAAATCATTCAATGAACCTGAAAAAATTCTGATATTATAATCATTCGGGTGACATTTAAACATTGATACCTTCCTCGTTTATCCGCCACCCACCCCTCTATCACGGCTTTCCATATCTCTTCATCCCTGATTATCTGTGCCTTGCTAACTCATATAATTTTTGCAATTAGAGTAATTAAATAGTCTCAAAACTTTTACTGTGAATGGTAGGATACTCTGCTAACTAAAACTTCTAATTGCCTACAGAAGTTTCCTTTCCCCACTTGTCAATTCAAGTACCATACCATTTTCCAGCTTCCTATCCATGCACCACCCTTTATCCACTTACCCTCTGCACCCATTCCTCAAACATAAACGAGCTATTATATACAAATGCAAATTATTAATTTAAAAAAACCTAGTAAGAAAAAATGCAAAAGTTACAATGACGTACTATGTTGGATTAATAATTAAAAAGGAAGTCTCCTGATCCCTTATACCACTGGTACTATTGAAGATTGATGAGTATGATGGTAAGGGAGGAATATTTGGGGAATGAAAATATGCTTCTGATAAATTTTTACGACGGCAAATATCCAAAAACTGAAGTTCTGTACACTTAACGACCGTCTAGGAATCGGAATTCTGATGAAATATTCCCATTATTGACCATGACTTCGAACGAAACAGAGTACGTAGGGTTGGTTACCTTATAAGTATTACGAGCAAATACATACGTCGGTTAATTTTTGTTTTGTTATTTACGGTCAGGATTTATCGGTTAATACACGTGGTATTGATAAAATCTATGCAATGTATTAACAAATATTGCTTCTACAGTGATGAATGAGTCGCAACATTTAAACTATGGAGGATAAGATTTGGCTGCAGATTGATATTTTTAAATTTTACCTCATAACATGTTTATTTTTTTAAAGGAAGTATTTTATTTGCCATCAGAATTTTCGGAAACGTCCATTGAAAACTAACGGCGCTAAAAATGTTAAAGCAATTGAGACTGCCACGAAAACCAACGCGTCGATGTCGTGTGACTATGCAACCCACTTTGCCCTTATGTTTTGCGGTACCGAGAGATTCTAGGAAGGCCTATCGTATTATCTTAATTTTACAGACAACATTTGTGATGTGAGAATGGTATATACTGACATTTCAGCGAATTAACTGTTTATATAATAGTGTGCACTTTAAGGTATCACATACCGATGGCATCATCACATTACGAAAAGCGAAAAAAATATTACAGAAAAATATATGAATTTGGAAAGGGAGACCTGTGAGATGGGTTCAACTATAAGTTATGAAAATATGAAATACATTATTATAGCACGGGGAAAAGTTTAAAATCGAGACGCTATAATTAAATAATGAGAAATTTTTAAGTGTGAGTAATTTTTAATATCTTGTGTCCACCTTGAGCGAAAGTCATAGCGAAATACATTATATGCATATTGTTAGATAAAAGTTGCTACATACATTAACGACACAACTAAGCTATAATAGTCAACACAACTAATCAAAACTAAAATTTTGTAAGACAGGAGTAAGTCCAGTCGTAGCGGATGGAGGTAAGGCATGGACGCTGGCAAAGAAAGACAAAAAAAGAACAGAAATTATCGAAATGAAAATACTATGAAGGAATTCTGAATCAACACAAGACGTAGGTGTATGGTGAATCAATAGAAATGCAGAACTAATAAAACTTGTGAAAGAAGAGACAATAAGGCGCCTTAAATAATGATAAAATGTTCAATTGATGGCACATATTTCTCTTATGGCAGATATTAGAACGACAAAGAGAATTATGAATGGACATCAGATAGAAGTTCACCAAGAGAAAGACCAAGAAAAAGATTGATTTCACAGAAGACCTTTGAAGAGTGGACGTAGTTAACTGACAATATCTAACCAGAGATAGAAGAAAATGAGCAGTAGCTGTAGAAGAGGCCAAATTCCATGGAGAATTGTTGCGCATAATGAAGAAGATGAATAGTTAACTAGTGAGCATAAATACATGTAATCTACTTCATTACTGCAAAAATAAAGACGGAGAATAATTAAATTATAAGACAGAGTTGTTTATTTACCAAAAATGGTGTGGGTAGATGGGCATGAATGTAAGTACGTAAGTAGACTGTAGACGTTTTAAAGAAGTGTGCTGAATTAATGTAAACTTAAATGATAGAACCCCAAGACGGAAGTAATGTAATAATCGTTTGGAAAAACAAGATTGTGAGAAATAACGCGACGAGATGACAATATATCCTTAATTAAAATCCATTTTTTTGATAGTTAGAGCTCTAAAAACTATTATTGCTTCAATATTTGCACATTGTACTTTGGATGCTAGAAAATTTCAAATTTTTCCTGAATGAAATAATATACTTATTTAGCAAACAAAATTATTCCTACATCAGTCTCATTATTATTACATGTAAGTCCATTCACTCGTAAATATACCCCCAAGTGGAAAAGAATTATCTTCTGAAGAAAGTTCATGTCATATTTCACAAAGATTGCTTTAAAGGTACAACGTTTATTCCATTGCTGATAGCAAAAATAATGAAAGGATTCCGAGTAAAGATGTAATGTGTAATATTTATGAATATCTTGATGGGTAATCAGACATAAATTGGAAACTATGCCCCAAAGGAAAAGATGAGAATGTTATTGTTACTCTGGTGGCGGGTTAAGTGAGGAGTTTAGCAGAAAAGTCAATCACAAAGAAAAAGTAAAGAACACGAGCAAGGTAGGTAGGAGAAAAGGCGAAGTTGGCGGAAGAAACTGAATGGAGGAGAATGGAGGGGTAGATGGTGGGGATAGGTTATGAAATGTAGAAGGCCAAGAAAGAGTGCGGAACTTAAGCGAGCAAAAGAGGGACGAATATGATGGCACTTTAATAGGAATGAAGGTAGATAGAAAACATTCAATAAGGGGAAATGAAAAGTTGCACAAAGGTAAAACGCCGCATTTAAAAGGAACATTTCCTGCTTATTAACTGGTCATTCCTAGGTATTTAATAAAGGATTGTTATAAAATAATCAGAAATAAACCGTAATACATAAATTAAATAAATAAATGTAAAAAACATGTATTTTGCGAACTAATAAGCAAATTTGATCGTTACCAAGATTGATATTTTTCTTTTTTAGGGACATTCGACAAGCAGACATGAGTTGGTGAATCTTATAAAGTGACTGAAGCTATAAAATTTTGCTGTACTATTATTAATTCTTCCTAGTTCAGCCAAAAAAAAGCTTTCATCAATATATACTTATCAGGTCAAATAAGCTAATAAAATTCGTTATGACAGTTGTGTACATGCTGTGTATAGTAAAATATATGATACAATATATATTGTATATAATTTGACCTTATAACGAAAATTTGTATATAATTTGACCTTGACCTTATAACGAAAATACCAATCATACTGGTAGGTAACTGCTAAAATTGGATAAAGTTTAACACAATTTCATGAAAATTTACCTTGGCCAAACGAGGACGAAGACTGTAAAAACTTTCACATCGGCGGATATTCCTGGACGCATATCTGGACGTTGAGAGTGAGCTGCAGTGACTCGGAGTGATACTCGTGTGAACCTTCCCTTTTGTCAGAAAATGTGGGCACTATAGCATGCAGATAAGCGTGATAATCCGTTAAAATAACATTAGCTATTCACCACACAATTGAAGAATTGAATATTGTTAAACGTCAAGGACCACATGATTCCTCCTAGGAATTTATCCAACCACAAACTTTAAGCTGTATGCCCTGTGTACAAAATTAAAAATATGTTTGATGCCTTTTAATATATAAATTACATTAAATTAACAATAATGTTCTTGGGTTTAAATCAAGTCAAAATTAACAATGGTTTGACAATTATCTCAACCAGAAACCAGAGCCAAAAGTCAAAATATTATTAGCGGATATTCATTTGGGTGGCCATTATGTTACATACAAACTGAAAGCTATCAAAATCTAATCAAAGATAAATAGACACATTATTTTGTTCGCTTTTTGACAGAGCTAAAATAATAAATTAACGAACATTCGAACAAACAACAGCCTTCATTTTAAAAATTCAAGAAAAATTGGTGAGTAAAATCAAAAGTTACTTCAGAACGCATTTATGAACAAGAAGTACAGGATCACCTTCGATTGTTCTAATCATACCAAGAGTATATAGATCTCTTTCCATCTAAATTTTGTAATCGTGTAAACTCTTTTATGGGAGAGAGGGCAAAAAGAAGTGACTTATAATGCTGCTTGGAAGAGGAGATGGAAGAAAATGTACATGAAAGGGAAAAATAATTAGGTATGGAAAAGTTTATAAAAGAGATGACATGAATTTCCTCATCTTATAAATTGGTAAAAAACTGTGGAGACTAAAAAATTGAAGTGACCAATTGAATCTTGTCTTTTCTTCTCGGAAGCTAATTAACGAGATATTTTCCAGCGTAACAAGGTAAACGAGATACGAAGACAAGATAATGGCGCTTAGAAATTCAACGTGTGAGATTTAATCTCAATACGTTTGTGACACATCAAAAGGTGATGATGATATGCATATCTAATTTTATCTAAAGTCTTCAGTAAAGTTATGGACTGGAAAAAATAAAAGGAAATTCCTGAAACCAATTCTTAACCAAATGATACTCATGTAAAACTCTGAGCCAGAAGAAGGTTAGTTTCACAAGAAAAGATTGAATGCAGAGATTATATTGACGCATATTGAGAGGAAGTAGAGCAAGAGAATAGGTAGTACGGTTAACATTCATAGAGTGGCTTAAGTCTAAGGTACGACTTAAAGCAAATTATATACAAATAAAAGCGAAAATATGCAATAAATTTGCCCCAAACTATTTCAAAATGGTGTTTCTTTTGATGAAAAGAGGAAACAAAAGTACTTCAAAGGAGATAGAGTAGGAGAAGACAGCCCATATAAAGAAAAATGAGGGCGAGGGATATGCTAGACAAAAAAAAGACGACAGAATACATAGGTATGGAGGACAAAGAAGTATAGCAAGGGAGAGTAGAAATATGTAATTATGAGGAATACATGACTTCACGGCATACCTTAAATCTTAAGTAAAACTTAACAAACAATATAAAAATCAAGGCCACGATCTACAGGAAATTTTACTGTTACTCGTGCACATTGACACGACTGCTGGCGATCCCGGTGGTGATAAAAGCAAGTCTAAATGGATACTTGAAGGGGAGACACGCCAATTTAAAGACAGAATCAAAATTTACAAGAGCAGTAATTTAGGAGGAAAAGGGCCGAATGGCGTCATGGAGCAATAAAACTCTTCGGTAAAAATTGCAAGGGAAAAGAACAAAATCAACGTGCTTCTACGAATCCGTCACTCGTGGCAACTCACCGGCGCATCTCTTGGCTAGGAGGGGATACGTGCAAGCTTCAAAGGGTACTGGTGGAAGAGACAGGAATATTTAAAGACAAAGTGAGGGTGAGTGGGGGAAGAGAAATAAGTGACGTCACAGAGTTCCTTAACTCTTCAGTAAAAAACATTGTGGAGACCAAGGAAAAAAAATGAAATCAGGCGGAGAGGTTTGAAGGCGAAAGAGAGAGAAGAGGACGATGGTGGCTGGAAAGTGAAGGAGAAGAGTGAGAATGGAAGGGTTTGGGTTGAGGAGGCGCTCAATTGGCCATAGGGGGAGGAAAAAGAAAAGGGATCTTTGGAGTGGACCGGGGAGAGCGTTGCGGGGGGGGGGAGGGAGATAGGAGAATGGAGTGTAAGAACGGTGGGCGGGTGAGACGAAGAGGGCGGCGATAGGGGGAGGAGAGGAACGGGAAGAACTGGGAAGGCTGAAAGAGATAAAGACTGAAGTGGTATGCGGCGTATAGGGGGTTTTTAGCGGGTGGGAGGGCAGGGAGGGATAAAAAGAAGAGGACGATGAGAAGAGAGAATCACGAGAGGTCTTCGGAGAGGGCGCGCAAGGATGGTGAAGGGGGAGGGTGGCAGGGGGGTTGAAAAGAGGGCTTGGGCCGGGGGCCCTTCCATCTGGGCCCTTTTGTGTGTGCCTATGTACCCTCTCTCTCTCTCTCGCATGGACCCCACCTCCGAACCCTGAACCATCGCCTCATCGATGGGCGTCTTTTGGTAGTGAGGGGCTGTGGGTTGTGTGAAGAGGCCCTAGCCATTCAATACGCATATGTGTGCGTGGAAGCGCTGGATAAAGATTCCTGGGCTCGTGGAACTGTGAAGGTGGATGAAGATGAGAAGTTTCCCATGTAGAGAGAGAGAAGCAAGAGAGGGTTGAAATGAAGGGTACGCGGAGAAAAGGGACGTGAGGGAAAGAGTGAAAGAGGAAAAGACCGCACGAGGGGCTTTGGGTTGAGTTCAAATGTGGGCGGGAGAGGAAAGGTGGCGGGTGATCGAAAAAGTCGAGGGAAGTGGATGCACGTGGAGAATATATTTTTTTAAATCCATAAGGCGCGACAGAATTTTAAATGGACGACTCGATGAAGCACTAACTTCAGAAGTGTAAAAACCTTTCGGGTTTACTGAGACACTTTGTCATAAGAATTGTCTCGGGGCACATTTATTTGAGATAGAACAAAACCAAGGAAAAATAAAATTTTGGAAGTAGCCAGTAGACAATGCAACGACCCTCTTCTTTTTTGATGGAAGAATACCTGCGCGCCATCCAGAAGGAAGGCCATGAGTGTTGGTTCCAGAGAAGAAACCCACTGACTAACTGAAGTTTCAGAAGTCGCGAGGGGCCTACTTTGAGGGACACTAGCCACCAAACATTATACATATTATAATTTATTACTTTTTTACCCATTACGAAGTCCGTAAAAAAATAGGTATAGATACGTATACGCAGCCGAAATATAATTGAGTTAGACTTTATACACATATGTCCAATTAGATTCACTAATTATGTTTACCAAGGTCAGATGCTTTTAATTATCTCATAAAGTTTGAAACAGTAATGATAATATTTGTTGATTGTTTAGTAACGTAACTTCCGTCAAATATATGATTTCTACTGAGTCGGGGGTGGTAGGTCACCAGCCGTGTAAAGATGTAAAGATAATCTTCCACTCATCCCAAGGGGGAATAAAATACACTATGTAATGCTAAACATTGCACACTTTCTTTATTTTACATGCTTTCAAACAATATTTAATAGTGTTATTGACATTACCTAAGCATAAACCTACCATGTATATTTCGACAATGGCATAGGACACTTTTTAGTGTAAAAAGTGATGAATTTTAGGAAGGTTTGGAATATTTTCATAAGGTTTTCGCAATTTCTAATTGAAAGGTGAACTCATCATAAAAATAAGTAATGTGATCTTCTTGATTGAAATTTCTACTTTTATGACACATATCGAGTTTAAACGAGGATTACTTTAAAAATTTTTATTGAAAAATTACTCATTCCGCAAGCAAAAAAATTGGAAATCATGAGCAAAAAGTTGTTTTGAAAGAAGATTTGAATGATCTGGGATGAAACTTGAGACTTTACATATGCAAAAATGTACCCCACTTTCTGTGACGTGGAGATATTTAATAACGAGTAAAGTTTGAAAGTTCTGCAACTCTGTTATTTATTTGAAAAAAGGCGTTGCAGAAGAACCATGAAGGAAAACAACACAGGTTGTTAGCTTATCTTTCCATACGATATACGATTCAGTACGTAGGTATGATAGATGGACAATTCTTATTTTTGGTAGATGCATTCTGATAAAGTGAATGACATTACCCCTTATTTTAAAAGGCTCTCCTGGCTTGATCTTAAATCAAGGAGAAAATATAACATGGCCTGCTTCATGTTCAATCTCCTCAAATATGGGAGCCCTCAGTATATAATGGATCTTTTTCTCCCAAGTAGTAAACACACTAATGTTGTTACTAGACAAGACCCCTGTTTTTTGTATCCCCCCCAATTTCGGACAGCTACAGTCCAGAAATCGTTTACAGTTGTTGCCTCGAAGCTGTGGAATGACTTGCCTGAACTGGTAAAAGACACTGCATCACTGGTAATATTCAAGAGAAAGATTATCACACACTTACTTTCTGGAATGCTGACTATGAATGCTGACCATTTAACTCATTTATCAGTTCATTGATGTGATTAATGTCCATTGCTGCGTAGGAAGAAGCAATTCAGTTCCTTTTTTTTCCTTTTCATTTGTTAAGCTAAATTTCCTTTTTAAAAGTTGTGTTATTTGTTTATTGATATGTTTAACGTTCGATTTTCTGTTAGAAGAAGAAATTAAGTTCTTCTTCTACATTGCTAAATGATAATTGTGTATTTGTCTATTGTTAGCAATTCATATGATAACTTCCCTTTTTTGTTTCCTGATTGGCTTATTCCCATATTAATTGTCTTCCACACCACTGTATATCATTTCTATGTTCCAAAGGAGTTCACTCCTAGAACAATAAACGAGTTTATTATTATTATTATTATTATCCAGAGAATACATAAAGAAATCAATGCCAGCGAAATTTCATGAAGCGGCTAAGGCCGTTACAACTCTGAGGGTTAGCCAGGGAGCCAACTGAAATCTAAATCTATAATGTCCTAAAACATGAGAGTCGAAGAAGAGGTCCGTGATCGTCCATTCGTAAAATACGATAGATGGCCCCGGGGAATAACGATGACTAGCAAAAATGGATAAAGGTCTATTCACAGAGGAGATTGGCTCTCCGGAAAGCCATGAATGAAAATAGAGTTAGCTTAATGTCATAAAACTATGGGAGGAGATGGAATGAAAAAATAATAACAGGCTCCAATGAGCTATTTTTGGTCTTCGAGCTCACTTTTAGGGCTCACTAGAGAATTGCGTAGCCAAAGAGGGATAACGACAGCCTAGGCAAAGCTCAAAGTCGCCTCACAATTACCAAGTGCATCAATTTACCATTACTTTTATTGTCATGTATTCTAGTATACTAAATACCATTTACATTCTGCCGCCTTAAATGGTAGTGATCTTTTTGATCTTATTGTTATATCTTTGAAGTAGATTAAGCTAGGCAGATAATACGATAATACATAGAATCCCAAGAAGAGCAAAGAAAGACATGAGTTCCCAGTCAGGTCATTATAAGCTTTTAATTAAGTGAATAAGTATATCGTGTATATGTAATTTTGAAATTAAATAATTACACCACGACCATTACGACCACAATGAGAATAAATACAATGAAACGATGTAGTTAGCGGAGAAAAATCTATTTGGCAACAGAGAAAGAGGAAAACTTAGATTCTGCAGCACTGAATGTAATTGAATAATATATTGTATATTTCAAGCGACAACATCACGATAAGAGGATATATGAAAAAACGGTTCATTCGACTCACGGTCCTTGCAGATTGTTTCTAAAAGCAATGTACTTGATGTGAACTAACCGTCAATAAGGAGAGCTACCATTCAAGACCGATTATTTAAGGCTTTGGGTGACATTGAGAAATGAAAAGAGTTACTCATTGCTGAACCTGAAAAATCTATTAAAGCCCTGCATTAGTAATCGTAGATATATATTGCCTCGCAGTGTATCTTTCGAAACGTTTCTCTATCAATAACTGCTGCATTGGAGCTCATTAGGCTTTATCAATAAAACTAATGTAAAATAAAAATAATCTCCGTGCTATCTCCTAAATTATTTCTATTTATAAAAGATTTACTCTATTAAGTTTCATTATTTATTTTTAGCAATAATTTAAACGAATAGGTGACCACAATGACAGACAATTGAGGTAATTTGCACTGCTATGGACAGTTGGGTAGAATGGAAAGGAATAGAATCAAATGAGCAGTGGGAAAAATAGGAGAATTGGAAACAGGCAATTGGCTACTCGTAATGAAAAGTAACAGTAGTTTAAGTCTCATCACATGGAAGTACTACCGTTCTTAGAATGTTCATCACTCACAACATAACAACTTTAGATTCCGAATTCATCTGAAAAATCTCCTCCATCGCCGTGAATCAATTCTAAAGTCCTGGAATTACAATATAGTTTCTGGTCACCACAAAAACTGGAAGTTAGAAAAATTTCTCTTGTTGCCTCAAATTAATTAAGTACATCATACCAAATAACACGTTACCAGAAAAATGCAATGTCTAGCTTTTTACTATTTTTTAAATATGGTTTAAGCATTATCTCAGAGAAAAATTCTTTATCATATTATTCATGACAAGAAAAGCGAGGAGTACAGGATGCATCACCAGCAGACAGAGACTAAACTGAACGATAAATGAAATTATGGATACGTATCAGGCCTCTGCTTCGCATTTTCAGAGCCACGGACTTTTCGCCCACGTTGATATTGACTTGTGTCATTCACCTCTTTCAGATTGGTTCCCCTGCATGCGTGAGTGGCGAAAAAGAGATTCCCTTCACCACATCCAGCCTTCATCATCATCATCGATTACCAGTAGCCAAAATTTCCAGGCCGGAAACTCTTCCCGTCTCGTGTAGGTATCCATAAAGAGGGGGGGAAGGGAAGGGAAGATGTTTCTGAGCCACAGAGACATAGAAGGGAAATTAATGTAATTCCGTCCAATACTTTCACATTTTTAGGCACATTTTGATGATTTTTGGCAAAGAATATTCTTAGAATTGAAACAAAATTTATATGTTCGCCTACAGATATCCCTGGCGTCATCCATCCGACGATCGGATGTTATACACAAATCCGACCTCTCAGGAAAACACCATTTAATGGGAATTGTAAGTCATATTACGATTAGTGTCAGCCACACTTTCATAACTGGACTTTAGTCAATTTAACTACATTTTAAACCAGATTCGTGACGAATAAATTATTGAAATATATAAAAACATAAAAAACTAGACCAATATAAAATAAAACGCTATAGGAAATGATGTTGCGCCTAAAGTATAACGATAGCGAATATATGTTATTGTCTATTTCCCTTAGATTAAACTCCAATTAATGCTTTTAAAGGAGATTCATAACGGTACGAAAACTACTATTTCCAGATGGACGTTACATTTTTCCCCAAATCTTCACCACCAAGAAAAAAGTAAATAGCAATCATAAGATGAAAACATATGAAAGCAATATGAAAGTTTGCATTAGTTAAATAGTCATGCTTATTGGTATCGGACAACACTGTATGCCAATTCTTTTTCCTTGATAGGCTTTGTAATCCAGAAATACTTTTGACTTTGTTTTTTTAACGCTTTGGCAAAAAAATCACCCACCAAGGTTCATGTGTAACATTGAAATTCAGCACCGAAAAAATTACAGTGCAGTATTAAATGAAAATCAGAGTCATTACAGGAATACGACCCTAAAACTAACAACGCAACAAAAAATAAGTTTCGTGAATCAATAAGCCAACTTTCATACTCAGTACGAAGCCAACGATTTCTGGCCCTAGTTTTCATACGTCGAGTAATTTACTTGAAATTTTATTATGTTGAAACGATAATTACACTCACTTAAATAGATGTAAGAAATGTGAAGGCAATAGTCGACATGATAAGAAAACACGTCACAAATTAGTTTGCAACGACAACAACACCTAAATAACAAACTCGAATCCGACAGTCATATAAACGAATAAATTAAAAGAAACACATAGAAACACACACGGCACATAGTAACGAATTAATTAAAAGAGCTTGTACAAATGTTTGGTTTTAGTACAGTTTTGAGTACTAGATTTGTAATAAAAACTAACATTATAAATTTTTCTCACTATTGTTTCAGGTCTATTCAAATCTCTATTGGATTTCTTGTGGTGCTTTGAATGGAAAATAACACCACTAATTCATTTATGGAGCATAATTTCCAGCTGTATACGATGAAGGCAGGGGTTGATAAATGGTGTCACTAGTGAGTCAGAAATAAGAGCTTGAAGGAATATGTAAAATAATGTAATAATAAGGAAGGAAATGTAAAATAATAAATAAAAGAATGTAAAAGAACGACAGTTTGAGTTGAGTGACCCACCATAATCATTTTACGGGACGCCAAAACCATACTGACGCACTGGAAATTTCCCCTACGGCTGCAGTTGTCTCTCACTCGGCTCAGTAGATTGAGTCGACAGGACTAACGCCGCTATGCAAATAGGCATAGCGTTCCGTTACCAAAAAAAATCATTTTGAAGCCCTCTCCCCTTTCATAAAATATCTGGCGAAGAAGCGCTCTGATTCATGATTTTTACTCCACGGAAGAACAACAACGCAGATCGGATATAAATTCGAATTGCAAAGGATTGGTTGGCGCGTAATCATACTTTGTTTAGTTTTCGCCACCGCCCTCAATCTCCAGAATCTACAGCTGAAATTCACGGCTTTCCATCGTTTTCTAGGGAAAAGGTATTACATACAGAGCTCGGCTGTTTCTTTGATTGTATCAATTCCAATAAAGTGTGGTATCTTTGAATTTTAATTGGACGCCGCTTGTTTGCGAACGTAACATTAGCTGATATTCATGACTTTCCGTCGTTTTCTAAGGAACAAGTATTTCAGGCTTAGTTCGGATGTTTTTTTGACTGTATCAATCCATATACAAAGCGAAATGCAAAGAAATGATTGGCGCGGGATCATAACTGTTTCATTTTCACCACCATCCTCAATTTCCAGAAACAGCTGATATTCATGACTATCCACCGTATTCTGGGGAAAAAGCATTTTAGGCTTAGCTCGGCTGTTTTTTTGACTGTATCAATTCCAATACAGTGCGTGTACATGGATTTTTACTGTACGCCGCTGGTTTACGAACGTAACATTTCCGCTTGATAAATACATCTTCCTGAATACTTATGCTCCGACTTTTTTAGCCTAGCATACTATTATTCACTCCCAAAAACAAAAAACTCAATTTTAAAAGAAGGAAAAACTTTCTAATGTCTACTCGGTTAATTTACTTTTACAATGCGTTCAGACAACGCTTAAAGCGTCATCATCAGGTACTGTGATTCATTTCTACTTTCTAAGATACTGTAAGTTTTAACATTCCAAAGTTTTTTCTTTTAAAGTTCCAAAATATCTCGCCGGATACCGTTAAATACACAAAAAGTAATAATTAATTATAAATCATAACAAATGTGCAAGTGAAAATATTTTTAAGGACAAATAAGATATTGCAATTATATGGCTCGAATTACGACAAAGTTTCAAATTTAAGGTAGTCCGAGCGAGATAGTTCCCTAGTCATACTAGAGACCATATTCAAATTATACGTTCTAATTTCACCAGCTGTAGGTCACATCAATTAAATTTGCATTATTAATGGTGCAGTAATATAGTTACATATGACAGAAATTGTAAGTAATTAAATGGAAATATCTAAATATGTCTTTAACTTGACTCATTTTTTTTCGCGCGGTGCGATGGAAACTCCTTCAAAACGGAAGGTTTTTTGTGATCCCGATGAATTTAGTGCGGTGACAATACGATTAATTTACAAATATAGTTGATAAAACATACAAACTACATGCTGTTACGTGTTTTTACGACATATAAGTGTTAGAAATACCTCATTTTGTAAATAATGTCTCTCTGGAGTGCATACACGTACCATTTCCCATGTAAAAGGGCTGGAGTTTTTTGGCAAATATATCCGAAAGTAATGTGGTGATGGGTTGAATTTTTTGTCATTAGAAGGGTGAGATATTTTTCTTTAAAATGAGACCAAATTCATTGATTTCTAAGTAAAACGAATTTTTGCTCAAACTACCAAGTACTTAGTTTAAATTTTCATAAATTTTATTTCTATATTTTATTTATTATAATATAAATTTTCATAAATTATAATATATATTAACCTACATATCCATATACATCCTGATTATTTCTGTCGCCTTTTGTTGGAACTCACCAGCTTAAAGAGTTTAAATGGGACGCAGATTTCAATTTGTACCGAACCGCGGCCGCTGATTAGATAGCGGTGGCAGGAGCCTGTACCGGCGCCAGCATAGAGTGCGACGAGCAGGGAAAGGTTTGTTGAGGGGGGAGAGAATTTACGAACGCGTGTAAAACCCCTCAACCTTCGCCCTGCACACTACCACCAACCACCAAGCCTTAACACGGGCCCCTTAACATTTCACGAATGAAATCCGCGGGATTGAAAAAACCTCCCCCTACAACCGCCACCCTCTATCCCGAACAACAAATCATCCAACCTCATCCATACCTCACTCGATATCCTCCGAAAGGTTTTCCTGTTCTCCGTAACGACTGAAAGCTTAGCAAAAGTGTCTCATCCGCCACAACCTCACGTTCATTTTCTCTCGCATCACTCCGGAACGAAAAGGCAATTCCGACTTGGTCACGTAAAAACCACGAGCGGAGAGCTTGAGGCAGGTACGCCGGCCAGGCGAAAACAATAAAAAAAACGAGAGAAAAAAAAAGGAGCGGAGAAATTTGAGGGCTTATTTTTGGAGATGAAGTGAGGCTGGCGTGTGCAAATGCCTACGAGTGTGCTGTCGAGTCCCACCATTTCTTTTTTTTTTATTTCGTCGTTTGCCCAAAAAAATATTATGGCCAACGCCCACCAATCACACTTGGACACAGACACACACACTCATACATAGAAGGATTCAAAGTGACTTCCTTGTCCGCTTGTTGACGTGTCCACGACGATTGAGCCGTGAGCGGAAAAAGTGGGTTGACGGCAGACCGACGACCCAGAGAGGTCATCCTGTCGAATATTCCTCCGATGCCACTCCGCCCACGGGTATAGAAGGCGGGGGCTGCGGGATATTACTGTGTATCGACCGTGATATCCACCGTTCGTGTCACATTTTGCACAGAGCTTCGGAGGTTTCGAAGCAATATGGTGCGGAGAAGTGCGTTAAAATATGCATTCTTCGATCACCCTATAGCACAATGTTTCTAAGCTTACCTTAACTCCCTACGGACGGATACATGAAACATCAACATGAAAAAATACAACTACTATATTCGTTTTTTTCAATTTAAGCATTTTTTATATTGCAATTTATTTATGATAAATGCTATATAAAAAAGCGGACGATAAAATTTATCTTGAACTGTAACGTATTTGTAATCTATATATTAAATTTAATATAATACTTTATATAATAATATTTACACAAGGTATACGTCAACATTACCTTCATAACATACTTTTTTTAAATTTCCCAATTTTTCCTTCATACGACAGCTGAAACTATTTATTTCAGAACTCCACCAGGAACGCTTTCGTCAGCAAATTGCGTCACGCATTCATCAATTAAAATTGCTTGACAAACCGCCGCAAGAGACGCAACTTTCCACACTCTTAATCCGAAGCATTACAATTATGTCTCGCACAGCAAAAAAATGGAGAAAGCAGATATTTCAATGATTTTGAATCGTAACAAATTTGACTCGCTAGTCCATAGAGGGTTAATGTCTGACAGCTGACGACGAAATATACACAGTGAAAGCGACAACACACTTGGAGCGTAATCCAAAAAAAAACTAGCATCGGCGTCGTTGGAAGATACGAGAAATAGAAGCAGGGTTTGAGAATTTCTCCATATACTTAAGAGAGATAAATCACTACTACTCTACGGAACTACGGAGAACTACGGAAGGAAGATAAGAAAATCCGAATTACTTAGGGCGGTTTTGTCAACAACTAATGTTGAACTGCATGACAATGTGGACATATGTTTGGGAAAAAGGCAAATTTCTGATGTTAGTAAAAAAGTAAGATGTGCTCTTTCAAAGTTTTATTTTATTCGAAACAAATGTCCTATCCATTTCTTAAGAACAATTTATTGTGCTCTAGTACAATCTGTTCTAAATTATGGTATATTTTGTTGGGGAGGTGCATATAAAAATATATTTAAGCATGTAGAGGTCATTCAAAAAAGAATTGTTAGAGTAATGAAGTTTAAAAGGAGGTATGAGCATTCATTCCCCTTGTTTGTTGAATTAAGACTGTTGCCCGCCAGATATTTGTATATATATAAAGTTTTAAGATCTTTTTATGTTCGAAGTGGTTTTTCACCGCCCTTTATTTCCGAAAGGTTTTCTTACCATTTGAGAAGAGAATGTAATATATATGTCTGTAAACCTAATTTAACATTGTATAAAAGGTCTTTTCTGTACATGGGTGCAAAGGTTTTCAATGCACTGCCTGAAATTATAAAAAGGGAAAATGTTTTCACAAAGTTTCTTCGTTTAGTTAAAACTTGGCTGATTACACAAAAAAACATTGATACTCTATTCTAAGAATTAAAAATTGACTGCTTCTTTTTATTAGAGACTAGTATATATATAATCTGCTAAACGCATAGTGGTATTTTGTCTTATGTTGCTGTCCATTAGAGACTATTATATAATGCCATGTACGCATAGTGTTTTGTTCAATTTTTTGTCTGGGTAACGCATGTTTTTGTTTTTGAAGGTAGTCTTACCTCAGGAATAACCTTAAAGACTACCTAAATCTTTCATATTCGATGTTAATGTAGTTGTGTACATTATTTGATGGAAGAATAAACAATATCAATCAAACAATATCAATCTAAAAATATCATTCATTGATGAAACACTCGAAGTTCGGAGTATTCTACCAGCAGCATTTCTTAACCTATTTAACAGCAATTTCAACACTATATAAATAATATGTTAATATTTTCCATAATGTTTTGATTATGAATAACTTTTTCTCCCCCTTACCGGGTGAAGTCGGAGACTCACCTTTCATTCATGTACATAATTTGGCTTTCTTAGACAATTATTATGAATGTTACCCCTGGTCACAGAGCCAAATTAGCATTTTTGATAAAAATAATGTGGGATTTCTGAATGTCGCAATGGATTACAATAAAAAAGTGTACGAGGAGCCATCAATTCCTACAAAACGACAAAATTCTCATAATTTAATAATAATACATTGCATTTTTGGTGAAAGTACCCCCCAAATAAGTGTTATTAGGCATTGAAAAATATCAACTGGATTTAAGTTATTTTGCAAATGCACTTTTACTTGCTCACCATATAGTCCATAAGATTTATTTGAATCCTCAGCTGCTTATGAACGTATCATCAAGGGGTTTGGTTCAAAGAAATATTGTGTTATCCGATATCAGTATAATATCAAAATTTTTAACTATGGGATAAAATGTTGTGACCTCTCTTCCAAATATATTACACCACTCTATGCATCCAAAATTGGACAACATTTAGAATAATCCGGAAAGTCACGGCCAAAGAGCTAATAAAGTATTAAGGAAAACAGCTCAAAAATTATTATTCCAAGCACCAAGGCCTGATGTCACACTAAAGCTAAGTTACATTAGAGAAGTGAAAGTTCTTCGTGAATTCGAGCCAGAAAATAATATTTCCTCATAGAAATAAAAACTGGCCTAGTTTTCTGGCGGAGCGCTTTTTCCTAAAAATGGGTGTTCCAAGAAATGAGTAACGAGGTTAATATCTCAATCAGATCAAGTTGTTGAAATTTCACAACTAAAAAAGAAGCGTAATCAGAAATCTGTTTGGCTGGCGTTTAACACAACAGATCTTTCAAAGAATTACAACGATTGCAGCTCATCACTCTAGGCTTTGAGACAGAATGTGGGATAAGATAATCAGATATATAGGATGATAATTTCCACGTGTTCTGGAATTTTAAGGCGAAGTTTAAAAAAAATAAAAGATGGAAAAACATAGAGCTCTGAAATGACTAGTTCAGGTGGCACAAGACTTTAGAGATAAGAGACTCATTCGGCCCTCATTTAGTGCCCACACGGCTATTGAGAATCAGGGAGCGTACTCATAGTTCGTGAAGTAAGACAAGGTTCCCCATATTCCCCGTAAATATTCACAGTGCAAGACAGTAGAGAGGCATCGGGAAAGCTAGATTTAAAAATTAAATAAAAAACGACACCTGATACAATACAGTACATATAAAAATAAACAACCGGCGACAGTAGGTCATTCAATGGCTACCAAGAAATTTAAAATGCACCAGAGTTTCAGTGTGGGAAATACGGAATGAAGATATATCGTGATAAAACTAAAGTGAGGAGATTTTCTAAGACAAAGAAGTCGAAGCATAGAAGTGAGAAGACACAATTCGGAGCCAGCAGGACAATTAACTTATTTAAAAAGCATGCTGGATGATAATGGACATAGTAACAAAGATGTGGTATTGAAAGACGAGATCGTAACGAAAGATCGTTACCAGAGGAGGCGTTCACCAATGGAAGAGATTTACGCAGAACCAATTTTTCAAAGTGTTAATGATAGGCGATGGAATACTGAAGACTGTGCAAAAGGGGAAAATATCGGGTAAGCAGGGAAATGAAAGAGAGATAATGGACTTTATGGGTGGGATAATGAGGAAAGATGAATGAGGATGCCTTCCTGGCTTATGAGGAGAGGAAAATGACTGAGAAACTAAGGAGATGGCAGAGTAAGTGTTAGAAGGAGGTAACGGGCGGAATAGAAATATTGAAAATCATGATCGGGGTAGGATGGTTGGAAATTAAGGAAGGAGAACAAACTGGATATAAAATATGGGAGCACTTGCCAAGGTTGAGACATAGGAAAAATGTTAATTTTTTAAACCAGAGGCCATTTGTTTTGACTACCAGGTATTCTTTACATAAGGTGATTTATATTAGAGATAAATTTAATATTTCTACTTTATTACACGTATTTCTCCTATATTACAAAATATGGAAGGATATAACATAAAAGGAAGACTGCAAACAAAGTTATGGTTTAGCAGTTCCTTCACCTTCAATTAAATTTGGTATTGGGGCCAGGTAAAGAAAAGAAAGCTGTTTTTTTAATTAATCATTATTTCGCCATTTTTGCTTGTACAATCGCCAATTAAATCTCCCTAAAATTGAAACAAGACATTCAAATAGACTCCACGAGTCTAATTCAGTAGTTTACACATTCAGTTGCTTTCATATTTTCAAGATAATTTTCTTCCCGCGCAGAAAAAGGAGGAGAATGGCAGTCTCTAGGACAGAATGCAAAGCTCCAATGATAGAAAGTAGAAATTATATTAGAAGCCTATTTTATAGAATTCTGGGGCGTTAATGGGAGGATTATAGAATTATTTACAGGTTGTCCAAACGTTTCTCAAAGTGAATTTCACTGTGACCAGATGATGGATGAAACAGTGGACGAGAAATACAGCTTAAGATATTTTAAGAGTAGTATCACCCTGCCCCATTTATAATTGACACCTCGAATGAATGCTTTACTTTACAAAATTAAAAAAGTATAACACAAGTATACATCTTCATCAAACTTTGAATTCAAACACACATCTAATGAGTTTCATGACAATTCTGTGGAATTCAGATCAATGAATATTTAAAGAAGAATAGTCCTCAGCCATTCACGTTTTCATTTGCTTGCAGGGCACTCCAAAGACATGCATGCAATATTTAGGAATTTAGCAGTTTAAACCAACAAGGTGAATATATATATAGGGACCAAATTACAGTCTAACGAGCACGGAAAGTGAGAGAGATGTAGAACTCATCTTGCGGTGCCGCGAGGCGTGATTCCGCTTTGAATTGGGGGTCCCTTCATTCAAGAGCCAAGCGACTTGCTCTCGCCACCACAATGCCGCTCAGGGGGATGGAGTCAGCTCAATTTTTTGTGACAGGCAGAGGGCGGATAGGGGTTTTAGGAAAATAGGTTGAAGGATCTGAGCCGTGGGGTGGACACACACAACGGGTTGGTTATATTGATGGAAAGGGTGAGAGTGCTCGGCGAGTCAAGAGTGTTCCTGGGGTTTTTCCGGCGGAAAAAGAGTGATTGAGGAAAGAATGGGGGACATAACGCAACGGCACGGAGGGAAATGGATGAAGGAGCAAGTGGGCCAGGCGAGAGGACCAAAAAGTTGGGGGGATGTGTACAGGATGCAAAGATATGAGCCGAGAATACCTGTGCGATACTGGGATGCATCGATAGCGAAATGCCAACAAATGCGAATTCGATGAGCCATCATCAACATACAATCATTGAAGAATAACATCGGAGGTGCCGTCACAAATCTCCATCAAGTGTGAATTTGCATGGACATTATTTTTCAATTGCGCATATGAGGGTTTCAAGGTAACATTTATGCTACAAATTATGTCCGATTCTTTAAGTAACGAGTTTGAATTCATAGAATGCGTGATTTGGATAGAATATTTTAGCTCTGCTCTAAAACGGGGTCGCGTTATGGATAATGATAACGGCATCACGCAACATCTTGTTTGCACAAAAGTTATCACCAAATTAAGAGCCATAAGGTAAAAAAATATATATACACTTTTAACATTATTTTATTCAAAAACTCAGATTCGCCCACTTCAAGTCGCATTTTGTCGCTGGTTGAAAAATAATGAGAAACTAATGTTTTCATACTGTAATTTATAAATTTGTTAGTATAACAAAGGAAGATGGCTTGCCGGTGTTACTGGCTTACACACACATCCGGCAATTGGGAGATCCGGGTTTGAATCTCGATCAAGTCAAATGCTTTTTTAATGGCGAATTTCAATCCTGGTGTGTAACAAATTTAATTAAAATATCGGAATGAACAATTTTTTTATGTTTCATTGATATTCAAACACTAAACATTATTATATCAAGAACTCAGCGACCCTTAGAAAATTGTTCATAGTATAGTTTTATACAAATTTTATTCAATTGTTTAATTTCGTGTTAGCATTTTATAAGCTCCCGTTAAATTGAAATGGAAATCTAGTTCTTTGACGACAAAAAGGCTTTCAAAGATAAGAGAAATTTCAGTATTTAGTTAAATGTGTATTGACTTTACGTAACTAGTCCTTTTCACCAGCTACGCCATTAATTTGCTCGGTTGGCAACACTACCCCCAGCCCTAGATCCTATGTTCTACTGAGCCCTTTCCTCAGCCCTCACCCAAAACGCTATAATGCATTTCGGTAGAGCGACAAGAAATCAAGCGAACAAAACAGAGGTAACAAAATATTCTCTGAATAATTTTGCCCAAATACGAAAAATTTGTAAAGGATGTTTTTGCATCTAATTACATCTATAAATTTAGGTACATGTTTATAAAAATGGAAGCAACTAAAGAAACCCTTCCATAATTGTCCCTCTTAACGATGATTCACTTAAAATATTCATTTTATTCCTCCCTCAAACTGCTTAATACGTCCGAAATAGTCACAGTAGATAATATAAATACACGGAGCGGAGCAAACCCAATAGAGTTGACGCGGGGACTAAAATGATGAAAAATAAAATTGGTCAGTTGCCAATCCCAAATCGAAGATTTAAGAATGATAGTCATTGTAGTGAGGAAGACCCAAGAATAAGTCCATGGACCAAATAAAGAGGAAAATAGGAAGAGACACCAGGAGGTAAGGGAACAAGCATTAGGAAGGGAAGGGTGGAGGGCTGCAGTCAACCAATCTTAAGATTGAACGACCAATTATGATGAGTCATAATAGGATAATGAAAGTTTCTCGCATTAGCCAAAAAACATGGAGTTTTTCTAGGGAACTCTAAAGGAGATAAGAGATCAATGAAAGGACGAGTAGGTGGTTGGCAGAGGAAGTGAGGAGCGAAGGATTTCCAAAGACCGCGATCGCGGGGAGGACAGACATTTTGGATAGAGGAGTGGATAGGCATTATGAAGGTGATGAAAAGAGATTGTGGAAGAAATTGCGTACTGAAGATATGGGTCCACCTAGAAAGGTAGGTCGTGCACCTTGTGGGTAGATAGGTGGAGACATTTGGATAGAAATAGAAGTCTTGAGGATATTTGCTCTCTTTCACTCAAGAAACTACCTAAACTGGTAAGTTACGCTAGTGATAATAATTATATGAAACAATGCAACGCGATAAAGAAGGCAGAGCAATCTTTACTGCTAGGGAATATGGGTTAGCCACCGCAACGGAGGAGGCGGTTGAGGCGAGGGCACAACCGTAGGATAGTAGGGAGAAAATGATACAAGGACGGGAGTGGCCAATGGGATAACGCCCACGAAGACAAAGGCAATAAATTGACCACGGCGCCTCAGCGGGCAGTAAAACGACGAAAGAAATGCAGACAAATGTCCCGCGGAAAAAAGAACGTATAGCGTGTGCAACGACACCAAAGTGGCCAGTTCAGTGGCCGCGTAGATGGGTATTTTGCAGCGCTATGCGCCGATGTTGGTTCACGGCATCAAGGGGCGGCTAATACCCTGGTAATTTGTTTGCATTTTCGCACAATCGACCTCTCCAGGGCGCGCGTGTGGTCGTCCCATCCGAAAATGCATCATCTACCAGGTTTTTACAGACCGCCACACGGATCCCCAGAACTGAACTGATTGTGACAAATTGCACGATAGTGGTAAACACCATAAATTGAATTATGAGGATAAATAATTTAAGAAGCAGGGGTGGAATGGGTTTTTCTGAGGACCACTTTTATTCTTACGGCGGCCTTTCATGCAGATTCAGTTGTTCCGCTAAGGAGAAATAGTGAGGTCGCACTGAGGGAGAATTACATCCATTGAAACTGTTAATAGCATTCCACGCACTGCCACACACCGTGAGATATCCTGCTGACGTAACATGGTTACCATATTACAGCGAAAGGGCAAGGATATTTTACCTCCCCATTTCATGATAGTTTTTCCCTTTCCATGCAGCATGGATATAATTAGTCCAAAGATATATGGAAACACCTATGAAAAAGTATATTATCTCAACTTTGTAGTCTTTCACCTGATTTCCAAAGAGATAGGGGGAGATCAACATGGATCAAGAAAGCCTACATTAACACCCAGGGGTATCGATAGGAGGAACGTGTTGCCAGCGTACTATTTGATGGCTTAGTTTCAAGCTCTCGGCATAGTTTCAAGGTTTACCATCAGAACTAACAGAAATATTCATTACATTTCAATGAATTTATGATCAACATCTAAATAAAAAGACGATTACTAAGACAAAAAACTGTTATAGAGCTAAATTTTCCTTCAAACTAAGTCGTATTCCACTCTTAATAAATAAATATTATGTTAAGAATCATGTTAAGAATGAAACTACTTAGTTCTTTCCACCAATATATTTAACCATAAATCAACCGGTTTCGGCCTTTTCAGGACATTATCAAGATTACAGAATAAAAATACCCAAAAGACAGCACAGCTTATATACTAAATCTCAAGGAGAGGGAAGTGGTTGAAATTAGGGGGGGAGGGGAGGGAATGAAAGGTGATTGGGCAAACTGCAAGGGAAGGAACAAACAGATGGTGACGCCAGGTTCAAGGACTACGGGGATGGAGGTGAGGGTACTGGCACAGAGAACAAGGGTGAGGCGGTTGAAGGGATTATGTCATTAAGTAGTCTCTCCCCGTGCACTCTGTGATAATATAGAATTTCAAAATTTTCCAGGAAGTCCAACTTCCTCCCCCTTTCACAAACATGCAACAGCCTCGGGGCAAAGTTGGATCTATGACCTTCACCAATCAAATGCTCTGCAAAACTTGACTTCCTGTCAACATTGACACTGGATTTAAAATGCTCTCCCATTCTTATCTTCAACCTTCGTCCAGTTTGACCTACATAAAAACAGTTACATTCAGGAGTATCACATTTTAGTAAATATACCCCACTTTTAGATAAATAAATATTACTCAGTTTAACGCTAATTTACTATTTTTATAGGAAAATGTCTCGATGGGATTGGTGTAAGTTCTAATGGCAAGAACACTTTCACCTGCCGATGACAGAAGCAAAATAATGTAGTTTTTCAATGATAAAAGATTCTGAAAAAATCTTTCATCAGAAGGAAACTTAAACTTATTTGCTTCTGTCATTGCGGAATGCTTCCACCAAATTATTTATCAATACACATTTCCATTTTTTTGTAGAGGTTATAGTACCCCAAAATAACAAAGATAGTTTCTTTATAAATGAACATTGTAGTACTGTCAATTTATAACAAGAGTAAAATAGAATCATAAATTCAATTAGAAAAGAGGCATACGCAAACCAGCGTAATCCATGGGAGAAAGTAGGCCTTTGGAAATAATAGATCGCTATTACCCTACCGTTCACGTTCGTATATTAAAAATAAATTTACATCAATACAAAAACATTGGTAGTTTATCCACTGGAAAATATTTTTACCAACGCAGAAAATATTCATATTTTTCGTGTTTACTTATTAAAGTCAATCTCTTAATTTTGGATATTTGATCTAATTATCATCCTATTAATAATTCTAATCTTTGTATCTAAAAAAATTCTGAAACTAAAAGCACAGGAGAGACAAGCAAAATTATTAAAAATGTTTAAAGCTAAATGCTTACAGAACCTTTGATGAAGTATGTTATCAAGGGTGAGTTTTCAAATTTTTATTAATGCTTTGAGTCCATTGTCCTGAAATCCAAAAACCCCGCCTATTTGTATGAAAATTTTATATGTAATGTAGATACAGGAAAAAGATCAACTCGTGTCACTGAGTTATTCTTAGTCCCTAAATTCCATACCTTATTATTTGAGCACACTTTCCTAATTTCCTCCTGCAAATTATGGAATTGTTTACCTGTAAATGTTAGAACCTGTATGACAATTTCGATGTTCAAGAGAAACATGACTGATTACCTATGTAAAATTGCTTAGTTTTTTGTAATCTTTTATGTTATGGCATGTATTTATTTCTTTTCTATGTTCCAGGGGACTTAAAGTTCCAGAACAATAAAGACTATTTTCTATTCTATTTCTATTGTTTCCCAAAGGAATCAAATATAGAATTGCCGAATGAATCATATTTCCTTGATCAGTGATTTTCAAAGGTGTGATATCTCCCGAACAAAATTGAAGTTACGGAATCAAAAAAGTGTTAGAAAAGTATCACATTTGGAAGTGCATTGAAAGATTTTAAAGTCAGCAGGGAAGCCATTCTTAAGCTAAAAGAAAACTGGAGTCAGGTACAAACGTTGAAGTCTAAATAGCATAACTCTTTCCCCAGTTTATATCCTCTGAGAGACACTTTTGCCAGCGTGGTTAAAACAAACCAAGTAAACTCTAGCACGACGGTATGAGTAAGACGAAAGGGCATGCTGCTGATGGATGCAGAAATAAATAAAGTGGTTTATGGCCCGGGAGGTTTATAGAGATCGGCGGATGTTGAAACGAACGAGGGGAGTAAGCGCGGGAGACGTCTGATGGAAACAAACGAATATGCAAGTGGCGCGGGACAGGGGAAGAAAAACGATAGGAGATGGAAAAGGGGAAGCGTAAAAAGATAGTGGGAAGGGAAAAGGGATTATCGGATGAAAGTGGAAAGGGAGAGAAAAAGACAGAAAGAGAGGGAAGGGAGGGAGTTGAAGGGATGATAATAGAAAGGTGTGGGAAAGAGGCAGGAAGAAAAATGAGAGGGGCGAGGGAAAGAGAAGGGGAGTAGGAGGGAGGGGGGAAGCGATTATCGGATGAATGAAAAAGTCAGGGTGGCCACTGGATTACTATTTTCAGAATCACGGCTTGGATGATCGGTTGGTTGTTTGAGAAGGCGACCGACAGCTGAGGTCATTTACACTATTTAGCAATTTTTGACCCAGCAATCTTCGAGAGCATGCGCTAAAGGAATACGTACGAATTTCGCCAGTTCTTCAAAAACCAAACATGGCAGTTCCTTTTTTTTTAATAAAAGGGAGCTGAAAAGTCAATGCAGAACCCGATAGAATAAACTCCGATTGGCTCCTATGCGTGGACATAAAGTTTCTTCGGGTTCGGGTTATTCTATACCCTTGGGCGCTAGCTCTTGCGTATATATGAATCCAATTTCGCTAGCCCTGTACTTCCTTACCCTTTCTCGTTGTCCCGAGGCGACGTACAGCTAATTCCAGCGACTGTAGCAAGCAGTCATGTGTGCCAACTAAACAAGTCTCAAAATAATTGAATTTCAATAATTCTTGATAACTACGTGACATGCGCCGATACCTAGGTCGATATCTGGTAATAAAGTGTTTGGAAATTTAACAAGGCTCTTTTCATGCGCCACTGACCGCACGAAATGTGAACGGAGTCATCTGGTAGTGAGCACGCAAAAGGACTGATTTGCAGTGACGTTGAACAACAGTAGAACTTACCGGGTTAGTGCACCTGGAGCTGTTTGGATGTCAGTCCCGGTGAATTACTCTTTTCGCTGTGAATTTAACATCGGTAGGTTCCTGAGATTTACCTACATCTACCGGTGAGTGCAAAAGCAGAGGAATAGTGGATTGCACGAGACAAAAGTAGCCTCTAATCATGAAAGTAAGAAATTCATCACGTAGTATGTGTCAGATTAGGTCATAAAATGTTTGGAGATGTAGATAGGTTTGTGAAGAAAGGAACCTTTAATTCTGTAATGAAGGATAGGTGGAGAGAAGCCCGTCAACACGAGCCAGTATTTACAAAAGGCCCCAAGCAGACCATGATTAAAATTTCCATTCGACGGTCAGATCACTGTAGGTACATAAAATTCTCTCTACACGGCACTGAGGAAGGAATCGGAATTCTACAGAAAAATGTTCTCTACTACCAAGATTTAAACCAGAGTCCAAATGATGTGAAGCCAGTAATCCACACCGACCCCATACTTTGGTCACCTGACAGCTGAAGACATTTGTAACTTGTAGGCGAGGTAGTTAGGCTGGTTTGGGAAGGATTATGAAGGTAGTGAATCATGATTGTAGTTAATTCCTTGATGCATGAAGTTTAAGATGGAAAAGCTGGAGTGTAAAAAGTCGGCTTAGTCAAAGGAATGAGCATCAGTCCACTAGATGTGAGTTAAATGCTACACAGCAACCCAATCCCTAGGCCATTTAAGTATGCAACCAACAGATAAGGTTGTAGAAGGATTATAGAGTTAGTGAAACATGATAGTCGTCGTCGAAATATGAAGTGGAAAAGGCCGGTTTTTGCCAAAGCCGAAGCACAAAAGGGTCCGCAGCTTAATTTTCCATTCGACAGATGGTTAAATACGTTTGAAATGCTCCGCATATGCTGGAAAGTTATTGAGATATGGATTCTAAGGAAAAATAACCACCGTCACCAGAATTTAGACGCGGCCATCTTGGTATGGAAATCCAGTGCTCCACCCACTTTATCAGCTATATATCTGGTTATTTTGGTTTGGCGACGTTTTGGAGGTGACCAAGTACTGATGCCATTATCACAATTTATGCTAGAAGGCTAATGAAATGATGAATTACTTGGTATTTCATAAAAGAATTACTAACATCATATGACCCGGGTTTCATCGCCGTGCGATATCATCAGGTACAGAGTAAATGAAACATATTTCATGCACCTGATGATGTCGCGCAGCGATGAAACCCGGTTCGTAGGAACTTAATTATCTTTCGTGAAACACATCAAAATAAGTAATTAATCATTTCATTATGATAAAATTCCACCAAGTTACCGCCAATTCTATTAATTCTGGTGAGAAGATTGATAAAGAATGGACCTGTCTGGAGAATCGAGAGAGGTTTAAACGAAACCTGACGTTCACACTTACTATCTCTGAAAGAATATAAACCCCATTAAATGCCAATGCCAATGAAAGAATGGAAAAAAGGAAACAGCAATGGATGTGTCCGTTTTTTGTTAAAGTACACTGAATTTCGCCAAAGCACAGTACGGATCGAAATGTTGTGGAGGAATGTCCGTCATAGCCACGATAGTTTTGGGTTGATGATTCATTGTTTTAGTCAATGAACCACTAACCCAATCGGTTGGTTATTTGAGGCGGCGACTAAAAACCTCGGTAATTTGCGCTGAGAATAGGGTAGGTATATACAGTAATGATCATTGGGCAACGGACGAACGTCGGAAAGAAACCCAATGTCAGCGCAAGTCTTAACAAAAAACGTCATATGGTCCTAAGTTTTAGCTTCTCTTCAACGAAAGGAGTATAGAACTCACATATTTTCCCAAAATACACCCACGAGTCGTACTTCAAGTGCTTCTAACGCAGTGCCAATGAATATATAGGGATGTAATGTAACTACTATCCGCTGCTACAGAGATTTGGATCCGGGCTTTTGAGATGGGAAACCAGAAATCAATAAAACATACTGAATCTATCCTTCACACTTACTCGATACCACAAATATCTTAAATAATTATAAATTTTTCCCGAAATGGAAGAGCTTCAATGCTAAAATTAAGAGGAGTTAAAATGTTTAGGTAAATAAATTCAGATAAATGGTTAAGCAGATAATGGATAAGAGAGATAAATGAAGCACGGGACCCATGAATAGACAAAAATTATCGGCTACTTGAATTCGTTAAAGCGGTGTAATAAGAAAAAAATGAAAATGCCTAACGCCAGTAGAATCTGTCATATAGCTGCAAAGCTTGGGTGAAAAAGAAGCTTAAAAAGCCCTCGACAGAACGTTGAGAGCTGAGGTATTGAATTACCTGAATGGATTAAGTGCCTGGATATCACGCATTATAGATCTACATCTACATAATACCCCGCGAGCCGCCGCATGGGCGTGTGGCAGGGGGTGTTAGGTCACCAGCCGTGTAAGGGTGTAGATTTTGTGGAGATGAAATGGTGGCATTTACCATAGGAGTATATTTAGTGGAGCTAGGTTTTTATTGTGATTGCTTATTGTGCGCGGAAAGAACGAGTTTTTGTACCTATCCGTTCGGCAGTGTATCTTTCATATTTTATCGCATCTGTCAGACTTAGAGATGTAGTGAGGAGTCATGATAATATTCTCTATGTCGCTCTGAAAAATATCAGTTCTGAATTCATCAAGCAACCTAAGCCTAGCGTCTCTCTAGGGGCTCCCACCTTAATCCCTCTAAAAGTTGTGAGACACTATATGTACACTCGTAGCAGTTTTTACCAAAGCGCGCTGCTTTCCTTTGTATTTTATTTTTTCTTTTTGTTAAATCTATTTGACCATGGTCCCAAATGCTCGCGGCATATTCGAGGTGTGGTCTAACCAGAGCGAAGTAGCATCTATCTTTGACTTTTTCATCCGAGGACCTTCCTATTACACGTTTAACAAAACCTAGTTTCTTTAATGCTGCGCCACAATATATGTTCTGTATGTGTAATCCCCACGATATATTAGATGTTAAGGTAATTTCAAGATATTTGACTGTATCTGAAGAATTTATGTTTACTCCACCCACAGTTTAGGCATGACATTTTTGTGATGACTTTCGTAGGAAGTAAACTGTGGTGCATTTGCTGATATTTAATTCTAACCCCCAATCCTATTATACTCGTTTAACTTTGAAAGAAATTAAAATTAAACAACTTTTCACCGATTGTTTAATTGACTGGCCACTAAAATGTGATATTAGGCTATGCTACTCCCTTGGGTTCCTCCCCAAATTATTTTATTCTTATAACTATTATCTTCCCCAAAGGTTATTGGATGCGTTAACAAATTGGCTACATTGCTAAGTGCAAACTGCACTTTTATCTCGGACTCAATCTACCGAGGAGATTCATAACCGCTTAGGAAATACATATACGATAATAGACTGTATTGAAGGAGAAATATGTTATATTTGGGTTATTCATTTAGAATAGCACTCCAATAAGACTCAGAGAGGACGAAACATGGACCAAGCTAAGACGACTATGGATGAAAGGTTTAGAAAGGACTGGTCCAAAAAGGGGAGAGATAGATGATAAACAGACGAAAAAATAGAGGAATTGAGAGGGAGATTCAACAGCCGGCATCTAGCATATTACTTATTTATAAAACATGCGCTATGCGGGACAGAGAGACTGTAATCTCCACTCACAAAACATATATACAAGAGACTATTTCTGGCAAGCATTTTTTTATAAAATATGGCAAAATTAAAGCCAATAGGTCAGAAATTCTTGATCATTAAGGCTCGTTAACATCGCGATCATTTTGACAATAGTATGGTCAAAAATAAAGTTTATTGGGTAGTTTCCAAAATATTAATTTCAACATCAGGTTTCCGTGCGGGTTGGCCACCCTGTGATGAGAAGGAAGGGTTGAAACTTCAAAGGATAGAATAAAGGTAGGAGGGAGGGAATGGGTTAGTGGGGGAGGACCACCGAGGGGATGCGGGACTGGAACCTGGGGAGGGGGTGAATGGGGGGAGGTAGACGTTTGGGACGAACGAACGAGAGATGAGGAAGGGAAAGAATGGGGAGACACATTGATTGATTGTGTGCGGGGAACTATCCACCTCCTATCCACCACCACGAAAATTCTTACCGCCATTCTCTCCCGCTCCCTCTTCCAACCCCACACCACCGACGCCGGAGCTGAGCGCGGGTGCGGGAGGGTAAGGCGCAGCACCCGCACCGCATTGAGGTCGCCCCAGCACCGCACCCTGGGACGAAGATGAGTGATGGAATACATGACAGATACATGGATGATTTCCCCCGGATTCAAAACCCAATGTGGCAATAATGACTCAGGGTGTGGGAGTGAGAGAACGCAGAGGGGGTGGCGTGTTAAAGGATGGGGCGCTGGGTGCGGCGAACTAATAATAGGCTTTCAACCCCTCTGAAACCATCTTCCCTCCCAGCCCCCACACCCCTACACAAGTATCCGTTGCCCACCCTCTCCATCAAGCCCCAAATGTGGCATTTTGGTGACCCGGAGGAGTGACGCGAGGAGAAGTAGATGGGGGCATTGAGAGATGATGAGGGCAAGGAAGATCTCCTCTCCTCAATGCATATTCCAAAATCCGACCACCTAACCTCCTTCCTTTCCAACTACCCCTACTTTGCCGGGGGTTCCGATTCGGGAGGGGGATTCCAAACGAAGGACAATGGAGACTAGCGCCGGCTCTCAGGGATGTAGTCCGGGGGAGGACGATGGTGACTATACGTTTTTGGCTGCTCATCTTTCATGTTCAGTCTACAGAGCGTGCTTCGTTTTCGGGGCTTAAATATTTCGTTATTCCCGAAAAGCAATAGAAGATCGTAGAAAAGAGTCATCTGTGTAGGAAAAAAAACTGGGACGAACAAGAATACCGTGCAAAGTGATGGCTTCACTCTCGCACCACCAGGGAGCGAAGTAGAAACAATATGGTTCTATGCTTCGAACGGGTCACTGACAGCCATATACACATTTCATTTTTCCCATTATTCCCTCGCTTCACCATGGATGGTCTCCCAAATACCCCAGCCACACACAAATAAGGGCAGTATGTAGTGGTTTAAATAGGACAGGAAATATAATGTGACTGGCGTTCGAATGACGTTCCATTTAAATATTTTGAAGACATTTATCGGCTTCTCACTTTCTTTGGATGAGCATTACAAGTGTTGCATCAACCACTGAGCGCTTCATCAGGGATAATAGGGGATTTGGTGGGCAATCAATAACAACCAAATCACCGACTCACTCATATGATAACATGCGTCTTAACTCCACACTTTTGGCATGTTTCCCAACCTTCACATTTCTTTTTCATTCTGGTTTAGCACTCCATTCCTTTAGTAATATATATACGCATGGAAATTAACGTAATTGAGTTATTCATCAACGAATTTAGTAGAAATTTAATCCTATTCATGAAATATAAATGATCTATGATAAACACAATTCTTCATTGTAGGTCTGCCAAACAAAATGTATTTGCGCAATATCTATCGCGCAAAATTTGGGGAAAAACTGCAAGATT
Organism: Ceriagrion tenellum; assembly: GCA_963169105.1. NCBI lineage: Eukaryota > Metazoa > Arthropoda > Insecta > Odonata > Coenagrionidae > Ceriagrion > Ceriagrion tenellum. The sequence goes on from OY720640.1 coordinate 52,110,751, forward strand.
TTCATAAAAATTGGTTTACATCTGAAACGCACAGGATTGAAAACGAAATTGTCGCAGTTTTTATTAATTCTTTGGCATAGATACTGTATTTATTAAAGGGTTGAGGTGTTATGCAGCATAACCTTTTACATCAGTCCCTCCTGAAAGCGAAGTGTACCACTTGATATAAAAAATCACCGCATGCTTTGAAACTACCGATCGGTTATAACCGTGAATACAGTTAATAGATTTTGCGAAAGTCGGGAAGGTCACACTGATACAATCGCCTCGACAGTCTCTTATCGGTACAGAAGAAGATAGAACTACGTAAATAAATTCTTTGCCAATATATGGAAGTGAACCATTTAGCAATGAGCTCTCATTGACTATTGTAAGAACACATGTTATTCCAGAGGTCCCGTACATATTTACACCTGAATAATGGACAAAAAGAAATTTAAACCTCATGCTATGTTATTTTAAGAGCATTTGTAGGAGAAAATGTGAAAGTTCTGTTTAAATTATAAAGAAAATATTTTGTAAAAATACTGTTAAAAGACGAAAAGCGATGCAAGAAAATTTAAAATAAACTTGCTCTTCATAATTTAAAATAACATAGAATAGCAACAGCTTTGGAATCCAAGTATTTCCACCTCCAGGCAATAAACTATAAATATTTGAAAATGCAGAATAGTCACATGATGAAACAGAAACACTTATCTAGCAAATTAACTCTCTGTTCACTCAGCTCGAAGTATTGCACATCCACCAATGGAAAAGAGACATTTTCTTTAAATTTTCTCCACTTGAGTAAGACGTCGCCGACGCAAGTCACACAAATGGCGGCGTTTGAAGGAAAGACGACTGAAGAGATAAAGACAATGAGAAGAATACTTTTTGCTTGACGTCCCGCTCGGATCTTGAACCCATCATGGCAGGGCAATGACCCACTGGATCCCTTTTCTCCCCGTATCCATCTGGATCAGCAAAAATCGCTTCAAAAGACAATGCAGTTACCGACAATGACGTTGGTATGGGGCAACAGGGCTCGGGGTTGAATCTACCGTTAGGAGGCTTAGCTTATCTGCACTTGGCCATTCTTCCTCCCCCAAGTCCTCCCGTTCATGAAAGAGTATTTTTTATCCGCGACATAAAAAACGCGAGGCACAATGCGACTTTAAAACATGCATCTCGAGCGGCGGACATTGAAAGTAATGAGTGGAAATTTCAAAGAATCCGAGATAAGCTAGGGATTTTATTTTGCACCTCTTTGCAGGAGACAAAGACTTCAAAAAAGAGACGTTCGAATGATGAAATTTTTTCACGCGGAGACAACCCGCGAGATAAATTGCTTGTAGACTTCTGTAATTGAATCTGAATGTAGCTATTTCTTTCCAAGCCATGAAAGCTGGATGAGTAATCTCCATAGTAATTATTACGTAAACTAAGCCGAGAGAAGTAAAGACTTATTGATTTTTCAGCTGGAAGCATTCAATACGAATTATAATCTATTATGTATGAATAATAGGAAATGACAAAACTTTAATAGGCATCTCATTAAATTAAATAATATATGCATGTTTTCACTCGTTAAATAAATATTCGACCAGTGTCATCTCAGAAGCGACATCATCAGGTGAGTGATGACGCCTATTTGATCAAGCCAGACGATCATTAAATTAATCAGTGAATCTATATATAATATATTACTTTTAGGAATTAAAATATTTTGTATCAGAGCCGAAATAAGAAACTTGCCTTATATAGGAATTTGAATACAATACGTGCTAGCTGAAGACATCCCCAAAGAGGAAAACATCAACAGAACAGCATATATTTAGACATTAATGACAAAGAAAATGTTATGTTTCTTAATTCTGCATAATTAAACACAGGAGTTAAAGTTAAAGAAGAAATAATAAAATTAGTCTTGTGTTTACATAAAAGTGATATCTATATCACAAACATTGTAGGATGTATCCGGCACATCAGCCGAAATATTAATCACTAAAAACGATCTACTGTACAACAAGAGTAAGTCCCACAAGAACGACTTTTAGCTGTATTTATAATTTACAATGTATAGATCAACTGCGCATTTCACTTTTAACTCCACGTGTTTCGTAAACATTTATTACGAAACAGGTTAAAAGCAAATATTTACATCAATTTCCACTAGCCGTTCAGAAAGTATGGAAAATATTTTAACTCATGGTAGAGCGACCTTTGCAAAAATATCTGGCCGCGGGAATCATCTTTCTCAATATATTAAAAATTGTAGGCAAATAAGGGTGAAAAGGTCCGATCATCGACATCAGCCGAAGAAAAAGTTTGATGATGAACTCAGAAACGGCACATTCCTCCCATTTCCCCAGAGCAGGAATTTTTATATTTATCTTCTCCGAAATATTAATCACCGCTCAAATATTTTATTTTTATTCAAAACCTTGCATAATCCACTTACCGAAATCGCAAAATCGGACATCATTCTTGGTATGAATGAAGTGAAAAAGAAAAAAAATTTACGAGGAAATTAAAACATGGGTTGGTTCCTCAAATGAGTAAGTATGGGAGTTCTGTTAGAACATACTCAAAATCTCTCAATAGCTAAGTTTTTATCGTCCAATTCAGCCATGAGTTATTGACTCCTTTTTGTAATTTGGTAATCCCCTATTTTTCCCAATTTACCGTGGCATCAAATCTGTATGCGATTTTATTTACCCTTCTCCAGTGCGATGATGACGTAATAAGTATGATTATAACTTATTTTAGATATCAATTTTTTCACTAATTTTACGATACCATCAAATTTTATATCGTATCTATTTTGTTTTGATAAGGGATACACAGGCTTTACATAATTCAGGCAAATTAAATAGATTTTTACACAGAACATGTCATTGAATGGCGGCTACAATCCCTTAGTCTAACGTCGAAAGTTGTGTTACGGAATTCTTTATTAAAGTCAAACATAAATATTACATCAACTTCATCAAGAGCAGAATTAATATAGCTAAATATAAACTTGAGATTGTTACGCTATAGTTACAAACCTTATAGTTTTCACCATAGATACAAATGTTTCTTAAGACGTTTCATTAGTCGCTATACAACTTTATCCAATTTTATTCATCGTACCACGAAAATACTATGCTAGGCAAATAATAGAATGACAACATAAGTGATGAGTTTCTCTGTTTAGCGAAGTTACAGTTTTATCAATGAAAAATGACGAGCTATTATACTTTATAAATTTTCTTATATTTAGTTATTTTTAATAAAATTATAAAAATTTCCAAGTACATCAAATGTTTACTCTATATAGGCGTAAAAGCAAAAGCAATCGTCTTGAAATTTAATTCTCTGAGCGAAAAAAAGGTAATTTTTGATTTTTTAAAGGAACGGTTCCCAAGACCAGCCACAGACCAATACCAGTTACACCGAATGAATATATTGTTAAACAATGAACGACTTACAGAAATTCCTATTTGGTACACCGATAACTATATTACTGCATCCAAACTATAATTAGTTGAACCACACTTGCTTTATGAATAAAGTCTTGACTGTTGTATTATACCATTCAAGATTAATTTTGATAAACATAATTTCCATCAATTTCAATCTCATTATTCCTCCTAATATCTTCTTAGGCTTAAGTCTCTATCCTTCAGTACGCGATCGGATAATTCCATATCTGTACTGCCTTCTTGGCCAGTACACACATCTACTTTCGACTGAAAGCTTAACTCTGGCAATTCATCATCCGTCCTTCATTTTCTGTGTGAGATAATTCCATTCCTACTTCGTTCCGTTTACCAATTCGGTGATATCCCCGGCATAATATCCCTAATGAGTTCACTTCTTATTCTAGTAAAACTATCAGTTTCGTGCACAATTTATTCGTCTAAAACTACATGTGTATGTCGACTCATCCTCTGTGGCAGAAAAAAATTAATTTCACCGGCCGAATGCATTTCAGCTGATAAGGTCGTATTAGGTCTCATGGCCATTTCATGTTGAGGGTCTTTACTCTGAAGTGTGGGATTGTCATTACCTTCGCCCGGGTCAGCCGCATTTTCCCAGAGTCTCATGAGGTTAGTGTCTGTGAGGCAGGGTACACCGGCATACCAAAGGCTCGGTCAGATTTTCGTTGGTTTCTCTAGCGTTGCAACGATGCCCCCGAAACTCAGTTTCTGCGGTGGCGAGATCACGCGCCGCATGCAGCGCGTCAACCGCTTCAAAAGGTCTTCACGCTCCGAGCGCCACGATGCGTCAATTACGATGAGGAGCAGATGAGTCTCCACGTCGAAATTCCTCTCCCATTTCACTCAAGCCACATCCCTCAACCACTCCCGCCTATATTACGTCACATTCCACATTGTGCTCTGCGGGTGGCATGGTGAACATCTGCCATGCACGCCTTCGTAAACCAAGCGAAATGAAGGCCGGACTAAATGAGGTTCATACCGAAAACCACGCCCCCTACCGAGATGCATAAGAGTGCAACTCTGATTATGCAATTTTTTTGTTTTTTTGCCTATACAACACAGACATACACAGACATACAGCAAAACATATCTAATTATTCAAAGGGCATAAATTTGTAATGCTCACACGTGTGCCTCTTGCCAAATAATTTCGAAACACATACATGGCATGGTACACTAGAATGCGTACATATGCTTATGCATGTATGGATGATATTCGCCATGACAAAATTATTTGAATTAACCAGGATTTAAACTTGAGACTTCTACTTCCCGAAACATGTGCTAGCGAGCCACAATATAACCGTATAATTGTCCAAATTACCGGTCAGAAAGTAGGAAATCCTGGACTGTCAATCTATCCTATGCTTGGCCGGCAATTGGCAGATCAATGTTTGAATCCCTTTCAAGTGAAATGCTTTTTCATGATTTGCCGCATGCTTTACGATTTCGTGATACATATTAATCCGCATGAATTTATTGTTGCTGATATACCTATTCTTCAATGAATATGGACGAACCTTTTTATTTCTGTATGTGGTTTTTATCACTTTAAAGCTGGCACAGTTATCATTACATGGGACTATTTAAGGAAACTCCCGCATATTTCAGTCATAAAGACTCTGAAAGTTTATATTTTTCTGTCAAATTCCCTTAGTACGTTATATAATTCCTTATTTTGCGAACTATTCTTTTCCATGAAACTTAAAAATCTAGGATCGATCCAAACAATACATTTCCGAGTCAAACGACACACTCTTTGTATTTTGGCATCAGTGACTAACTTACAACTTAATGGTTCACTAATTGAAATGCAGGAAAAAATATATAAAAAAATTACTTTACATCAGGGTTTTGACTTTTAAATAATGTAAGAATACAATGCTAGATTTTAAAGGAAATTAGACGCTATTAGTTGTGATCACAAACCAGAAATAGTGAGTTTTATAGAAACTTTGATGATATATAGGTTTAATAGGATATTTAGGTTATATAGGATAGTAATAGTAGACCTTAAAAAGCCTACAGCAATGGAGGAGATATAGACGCTGCGCTATATATAGCTGCAAACTGATTCACTGACTGACACATTGATATAAATTAGGAGCCCAAACTACTAGGAGACGAGTTTGAGATTTTGACGTGTTTAAATAAACCCGCCGGCGAGGTGCGAAATGCGATTACGAGTAGTATGGAAGATATGAACGACATCGATAACTATTCGAGATATATCGATTGAGATTTACAATGCAAAATAATAGGAAATATCTCGACTGTTGTAGTCTCCATAAGACAATACTCATAAGGAATATAAGTTTCGAACACAGTTTGGTCAACGGGACGAAGCTAATTATAGAGAAGATATCAAGAAAATTCGTGGAGGCAAGGCTTCCGAATCAACCCGACACTGTCCTCATCCCGAGAATATGCTTTAAGTTTCCAGTGTCAAACGCGGGAATTTAAATGATCAGGAGACAGTTGGTTCCCCTGAAGATTGCGTACGGGGTAATCACCAACAAGTCTCAGGGACAGACTTTGGATAAAGTAGAGGTGGACCTGAGGAGTGACGTATTCTCCTCGTACGTTGCATTGGAAAGAGTTCACTCAGTCAAACACATACAAACGTTGGTGCCTCAAGGAAGGATATTAAACAATTGCCCTCATGCGGCCAACATAGTCTTGGAAGATTTGATAAAGGAATAGATGCCCAAGACAAAATCATTGAAATCGAACTCCACAGGTGTAGACGGAATCAATGCGAAAATAATTAAACTCATACTTCCCGCAGTAATGCCTCTAATCCTAGATATTTATAATTGTTCCATAAATTACTCCACATTTCCAACTCTCTGAAAATCTGCAATAATCCGTCCTATCAATAAAATTCAAGTGCCTAAAGATATGTCTGACTTTAGGCCCATTGCTGTGTTGTGTGCTCTCTCAAAACCCCTAGAGCGCTTTGTGTACAACTCTACAGTAGATCATCTATCTCAGCCGAACTTTTTTGACAAATATCAATCGGGCTTTCGTAAAAACCACAGCACTCAGTCTGCACTAATTAAAATAATAGATGATATTCGCCGATCAATAAACGAAAGAAAAATCACAATTCTAGTTCAATTTGATCTTAGCAAAGCCTTCGATTCTGTAGATCATGATATTCTGCTACGACGCATGGTTCAACTTCAGTTATCTCCCTCCGTTCTGTTCTGGTTTCATTCCTACCTATCCAATCGGCAACAGGCTGTTAAATACGGTGAATGTAAAGAATCAAGTTTTCTACCTGTTCCCCGGGGAGTCCTGCAAGGCTCAATTCTTGGACCCCTATTGTTCACTATATATATCAAAGACCTCATTAGCACCATAGCTCATTGCAAATACTATCTTTATGCAGACAACTTGCAGATTTATCTCGAATCCCACCCAAAGGAATTATTATATGCTGTTGAATTGATCAATAAATATATCCAATCTATCTGTAAATGGTAAGCTGTTAATCGGCTGAAGTTGAATCCTGACAAGACGAAGTCAATGGTAGTCCTTCCTATCTGAACTTCATCTAAATGAGTGGCCTTCCCAAAATAAGAGTACAGAATATCCTTATAGATTACTCGACTTCATATAAAAGTCTCAGGGTTCATTTAAATAACACCTTGAGCTGGCGGGAGCACGTTAAAGCTATATCTAACAATGTGTATAAGACTATGTACCAATTGAAGCACTTCAGGCATCTGCTCCCAATTTCACTTCGCCAGAAGCTGGATCAAACTCTGGCATCCCCATATTTTGACTGTTGTTCAATCATTTTCTCAGATGCTAACTCACAACTGTGCATTAAGCTGCAGCGTCTTCAAAACTCCTGTCTGCGTTTGGTTTTCAACATCCGCTATGATGAACACCTCACGCCTTATTATGAAAAAATAAAATGGCTGAAATTGGATAAACGCCGAAAACTGCATAAGGCTTTATGCGTGTTCAAGGTCCTGAAATCCAAAAACCCCGCCTACTTGTATGAAAATTTTATATGTAATGTAAATACAGGAAAAATATCAACTCGTGTCACTGAGTTATTCTTAGTCCCTAAATTCCATACCTTAATATTTTAGCACTCTTTCCTAATTTCCTCCTGCAAGTTATGGAATTGTTTACCCGTAAACATTAGAACCTCTATCACAATTTCGATGTCCAAGAGAAACATGACTGATTACCCATGTAAAATTGCTTAGTTTTATGTAATATGTATGTCACACATTGTTGACTACTATGTGTGACCGATGTTATGTGTTTCCTCAATTGTGTATTGTAATGTTGAGTGAGATCCATCATGCACCACAGCATGTATCATCCTACTTTAACGGCTTAGTCACCAACTCAATCCATTTATTGTTATCTTAAATCCCTGAATATCTGCACTCATTTTCCCTGTTGTGTATCATATTAATTATTACCTACTGCTTTTTATTTTTTTATAAGTGTCGCTCCATAACGCATTTAGTATTGCTGCGTGACCATGTGGCTATGTGTGACCGATGTTGTTTCTCCTCAATTGTGTATAGTGTTGTTGAATGAAATACATCATGCACCACGTGTATGTATTTATCATCCTGTTTTAACGGCTTTGTCACCATCTCAATCCATAAATTGTGATCTTAAATCCCCGAACATTTGCGCTGATTTTTATTGTTGTGTATCATATTATTATTACCTACAGATTTTTTATTTATTTTATATGTGTCGTTCCATATTGAATTAATAAATGTTGTTTGTCTTGTTTTATTTTATGTCATGGCATGTAATTTTTTTTTCTATGTTCCAGGGGACTTATAGTCCCAGAACAATAAAAACCATTTTCAATTCAATTCAATTTCAATTTCAAGACCGCCCTCCTCTAATTTGTTCCCCGCGCTCAAGGTTGACCGGCGTTAGCTACGGTTGTCCAACCAAAATAATCATACTCCCCAACATGATATAGTGCGTAATTGATGCAATGACCCCTCCTATGCTAAATTCCGGATTTGAAACTTTTTACAATGCACAAAAGATATTATAACAATATGATAGCATAGTTCTACCAACAATGAGGAATTGAAATGGGTGTCAAGGTGTCAACATCCAAAGTTTCTCAACTCTTTCTACATTACTATTTCATATTAACGATAACCGATTATTAGGCCACCTTAACGACCATTGCGCGAAAACCAACTGACGTTTTTATATTCACTGCACTCATCTCAACCCGTTTGAAGAATTCAAGCACCAATTTACTCGTTCTATATAGAAAAGCAGCAATGCGAGGATGTGCCGGAACAATTTGTAAACAACAAAAACGTCATGAAAACACTCAAAATAGCCATGATTTTTATAAACGCAATGTTCAATTTTGGGAGAAGCAATTGGCGATCATATATTACCCATTATCTACGATAACGGTAGGTAAATCGCCACACTATGAAACTCCTCGGAAATAATGAAGGCGATCCGCACAAGAACAAGAAGAAGGTAAATGATTAGCCATGCATATATCAAGAGCCGCTGATATGGTAATGAAACAGGTTTCTAAGGAATACGATAAAAATGAATTGGCTCTGATATTGGATCTCCTTCTCCACCAAATAACGACCCTAATTTATGCTAGGGTTAACTTTATTAATTATTCATGAGGAGGGGGTGATAGGAGGCGTATCAGAAATTGGTTTTTAAAAAAAATATTTCCTCGTCTCTGTGGGCTCACTATAAGTCATTTTTCTGTGGTTGCGACCCCATTAGCGCGTTCATTAAGGCCCTTTAAGATATATATAAAAGGTTCGCCTTCGTCTACGCTTCGCAGGCAAGACTTCACTTTTCATGGAAAAGTTGATTAATGTCTTAATAGCGGCATTAACACTTGGAAGACTTCGCATCTCGGCGCGCCGCTCTCCTGTTACAAAAATGAATATAAAGGAGGAGGAATAGGATGACTACAATTTGAAAGCGTATTATTTACGATAATAGCGTTTAAGTAAAAAAACTCAATTTTTTATGTGTCTCTATGTATCAGTTCAAAAGGATCTTCGCCATTAAAATGTATAAGAATGTACAGGAAGTAGGAATTAGCTTTGATGTTGAAAGACACCTTGTAAGGGGACATTGTGTACTTAAGTGACGCATCAAATTTTCATTTGTTTTTCGGTAGGGTTTCGTTACCCCACACTTCAACTGCACGAGTAACATCTCAGATATCATCAATTTTTTGCGGGAATCGCTAAAAGGCTTGGTAGTAAGTGATATTTCAGAACAATAATTTTTCCCACGATACACTTTATCATGTACAGAGAGGAAAAAAAGGCATTAAAACACCTCAGTATACGGAAGATCTCACAACATTTTCACCTCAAGGATGACATAAATAGACCCTCATTATATTTCTTATTTAATTCATTCACCTGTTATGGGTTAGGATATAAACGATCAATTGGCAGCGCGTCCCATTTCCAAATAAATGTGGATAAAAATGAAAATTGCCTGTTTTCGTTTTATTACTGTCTCAATCGTATTTTCACCCGTGATCATTTTTTCCAATAATTCAGGCGCTTTTCAGACTTTCTTCAATTCCACCTCATACTCGATAATTTGGGTAGATCTTAAAAATTATGCAAATCCTGTGTACACAACTTGGTCACTAGAATGATTCTCACCACATATTTTTAAGTATTTGGGTCACACTCTCGTCTTTGAAATTTCTTGAAAACATATCCGGGCTGCCTTCCTTTGGACCTAATAACTTTTTTTCTTTTTCGAGAGAAGCCCTCATTCAAGAGGAGCGCGTTTCAAATCACAAAATTAGTAAAGACACAAAACTAAGTTGGGCTATGTAAGAACACCTATAGTCTCTAATATCAAGGTAGAATGACACACATAAAAAATCAACGATTATGAGACAGTAGCAAAAAGTAGTTCAGCAAGTTCACCAGAGGAGTCATTAAATCCTGTATCATATTCTACTTGTATACTAACGGAAAATTGGCAACTGGTAAAATACAGAACTCAAATTAATCACGTGTGTTGAATTAATTTTTAACAATATTAAGCGTCAGATTGTATAATGTAGGTCAGCTACCTTATAAAAGAACATACGTAAATTTTCTTGGATATAAAAAGCACCGATCAAGGTTTTACAAGTAGTGCCATCATCAAGGAACTATTGCCATTCAAGTACCCCGGGAAAAAACATTGGCACAAGATGTCAGAACCTATACGTGTAATTAATTTTCTTTGGAACTTAAGAAATTGATTTCTCTAAAATAATGAGAGAACAGTAGTTACCACCGGTATAAAAAATTACATTTTCATGGGAAACATAAAAAGTAACCTGTCAAGGATAGCTAAGATTCAGGCGCTTTCTAGACTTTCTTCTATTCCACCTCAAGTTCGATAATTTGGGTGGATCTTAAACATGACGCAAAACCTTTATACATAACTTGTTCACCACATTCTTCCCAGTATTTGGGTCACTCTCTCATCACTTTGAAATTTCTAGAAAACACATCCGGGCAGCCTTTCCTGGGCCTAGTAATATTTTTTTAACGAAAGGAGTGCAATAAAACCAAGATTTAGAATGATAAATGCTGATAAATAAACTTCAATGCTCAAATATGAGCAACTAAGACTACATAGAACGCAAAACAAAATTACGTACTCCCCTGAAAATTTCCTACAAAGAGCTGGTGGAAATAAATGCAACGAAAACTCTAACAGGAAGAAGTAGTCAATTGCAGACATTCAAGTCAAATAGTCTAATGACAATAATCAAGGAAGGAAAAACGTCTATATAATAAGACCAAAATAGAATATACGTATCAAGTAAACAATTACGGACGTCAAAGAAAAGGATTATGCAGAAATGAAGCCAATTGGCTATTGGATAAGAGAAAAGTAGAGAGCAGTAGAAAATTAATTCTTGGTTAAATGTTTGCTGATGACGATGGGAAAGATTATGGATTTTTCGGAATAAATAAACGACTGCAGGATATCACGCCCTTCTTTCAAAGAGTTTGGCGATATCCTAAAAAGAAACTAGCAGCATGTGAGTCTTTTTATTTTTAAATCGACACAAAGGTTCGACATTTGGAAAGGATATAAATCAATCGTGGGAAAGTTTGAAAAGTTTTCCCCGTCGCCAGAAACGGAACGCTCAGAACAATGTCAGAAACAAAAGGTCATCGATGAGTGGAGAACGATGAACGGTGGTCGAACGGATGAGAATAACGTTGAATGGTGGGAGAATCATGAAGGAAATATATCCTGGGACTAAGATCATTTGGCTCTGATTGCGTCATCCATAAGCGAATCAATGGCGCAGTCATTTGCATAGCGGAACCACCGCCGAAATGAAAGATAGCTCCACTTTTCCTTCACATTCTCGCTGGAAATTAGGACGGCCAATTACTCGAGCGTTGAGCTCCGACCCAAGGACCCTTTCCCGAGGGGCCTGTTATTTTTAGATTATGTCATTCGGCATTAGGGAAGCACTGGCGATAAATATACCATTGATCCACCCCCAGCTCTCGTTAAGATACGCCAATTTCAAAACCCTCCGTCCATTTCAATTGAGATTTTCGCCCGCCGGGGTATTACGAATCAAATGGCAAAGGTCTGTCGTCACGAAATGGAAAAAGATTCAGACATTAGTATGGATGTATAAATTTGTGGCACAGCCTCATCTCCTTGTAGTGACATTTGGAAACATTGCGTTTGTGAGAGGAAATAAATGTAAAAAGGTAACTTGTCAAAAATGACATTCACATGAGGTCTCCATTATTTACATACATATTGATTACCCAGATAAACAATACTAATTTCCTGAAAAGATAATCGTATGTATATGCGTACGTTATATTTTACAAGTAGATAACGCGATACTGAAAGCTAAAAAATCGCCACCTTAAATATCTACCAATAGAATTTTTTTAACATTCTCTACTCGTAATTTTATTGGAGATATAATCTAAATAACACCTTTTAAAACAACTTGAATACCTGAACATATAATGAGCACTGGCAACCCTTGTAACTTAAAATTGCACTCGTTTAATAAAAGAAAGATTATAAGACAAGCAATCCTGCTGTTCAGTAATATATTATTAAAATTACTAGAAAAAACATTGAATTCAGGCCTGAGAGGCTCCTGCAGAACACCTTATGCATGAAATTTCCTATCTTATACACAAACTTCCGATATTTAAGTGAGGCATTCTTTAAATTTCTTCCTCGCTTGAGGATTGCATAAGCAAACTGGCCTACTTCCGAAAGCCGTAAAATTAAAGACTCAACACATGTCACTGCATTATTTCTATTTCTACTCATACAAATACTACTTCTTGTTTTTAGTATTAATCAATTTCGTGTGAAATTTCTAACAAAGGTTTAAAAAAAGAGCCGCATGAAACCAATACCCTGCATAAAGACCTTGAAGTTATGTCGAGATCACTAAAATAACCCAGTCAGCATTTCCAGATGGAACATTAACGCCCAATGCCTTCGTTCATCCAATTAGTCCAAGCTCATTAGAACTTCTAATGAGGAGAGTCTTTGAAAGGACCGAGGTCGCTTTCCGAAGATCCACGTGATTAAACTAACAAAGACTCTTTAGATCAAAAGATGTCACCGGCGAGATCATCTGACTGGAAGATGAGGAAACAAACGCAATTTAAGCCGAATATTTACGGCGTAATTTTGAAGACGGAAAATTTTGACTCTCCGTCGGCCAAATAAACGTGGCACATGTTCTTCATTCACGCTTGGATGCACTAGTGCAGCGACAAGGAAGCGCAGAGGATGGAAATTTTTAGAAAAATCCAGGAGACCAAACGATATAATTGATAACTTTTCACAATCATCAAATCACGCGAAAAGTAATCATTCCAGTAGTTTAACCTTTTTGGAGTAAGTGTAATGCCGGAGCCCGGGTTAAATTTGAAATAGTTGAAGTGCTAATGATTGTATAAAATATGCTTTATTTGGATTAATAACTGACTTACCGTACTGAGAGATAAGAGGATAAAATCCACATCGACAATTTATTAATATTGGTAGGTGGGAGGTGAGAGTGATTAAATGGATACTTTTACGTGGTCCCCTGCCTATTTTACCCTCCACAAGTTATTGTTTTATTAAAATGAAATAATATTTCCTGTACACCCATATGAGGACCCCAGAAGTCATGGGGTCTAAGTAACAAAATCGTTGTTTTGAGAAAACTTAAGTCAAGGTTGAAAATGTTTGGTACAACCCACTAAATAGTTAAGAGGAATTACTCTAGATAACAGCATCTGTCGAAAAAAATCACTTGGATCCCTTTTCCACCGAAAAGATTTATATTTTCACATCCCATTCCTGTAACTTTTTTTTTAAATATCACTTAGACCCCTTGACTTCTGGGGTCCACATGTTTAAATTTAATACACAAGATAAAAATTACTAATCGGTTTTCACCTCTTTGAAATGCCCAAACCTTGATGAAAAGACTACTGTATTCCTTGTAATTGCGTTCGAGGCTAAAAATCATCCTCAACTGCCCAGCATACTTAGAACCACATTCATGTTTTTTACTTCATAAGCCTTTTCGTATTTTTGTCCAACCCTACCACTATTTATCATTATGGCCATTTACATCACATCGCCGAAAGAAATTAAATTTGATCTGAGGACAGAGCCGGGTTATATAGTAGCGGAGTTCATACATAGCCATAGGATTTCAATCATAATTTTTGTGGTGATTACCATGAGACGGCCAGTAATAAAATCACTGCATATAAAATACTGTGGAGTATTTCAGGTGTGACTCATTTTTGAATTCATAGCAACTCTAAGATTTCACATCTAGAATAGTTGTATTGAGGTTTTGAGTGATACTTTTTATGCAGGCGGGTAAACAATTTCGAGATTGCCACATGTTCGTTTGAGGTTGATTCCTCTACCATAGGTCATAGGCAATTTTCATTCCCATCCATGTGGCCCTGTTATCAAATGGAAATGCCTGATTTTCTTTCTTTAAAGGCGAGTATCAAGGTAATTCCGGGATGTAGTAAAAACTATATCTGAGGAAAGCGGGGCCGGTTTAATTTAGTCAAAATGAAAAATAAATATTTCTGACTGCCATTGAGAATTATGGCTGAGCATGGACAGGGAAAAGCGTATCACATAATTGTAGCTACAAAATCAAAAAAGAAACATCCTGCTTTTGGAGATGAAGCTACTTTGAGAGAAATGAAATTTTTAAATTCAAATCGCGTTTTCCAAAATATGAAGTAGTTTGTCGGAAAGCTTCATTAACCAATCCAGTAAAGGCAATCAAAATGTTGTAGTTGCATGCAAGGAATTTGGCGTGTTGGCATTGAAAACAGAGGAGGAGATAGATATATTTTACAGAAGTGGAAAAATACCCGTTCTTGCGGCTAAAAACATTTTTTTTAAGAATACAAATGTAAAATAGATAAAAATTAATATTTTCGCTCATCACTTGGCCTCACCTCCTTCCCTACCGACTCCCAACCGTCACACACACACTTGCTCCATCCCACTCACATCCACGTTCCCTATGGGATCCACCCCCAATATAGAGAGACTCCCCACTGTCCTTTGGTAACCCCGCCTCCCCTCCACCCGACTCACACACACGAGTGACCGCCTCTTCCCACCTCACTTCCCTGACCCTCCAACCTTCCCCCTTTTTCACCGCACTAAGGCTCAGGCACTCAACTCTCAAACCGCCGGCTCTAACAAGTTGCGGGGCCCTCTAATCACCAATTCGGACTGCTCGCTGCGGACTGGACCATCCCTCCCCTTCCCTCCCCCTCTCTCTCTCTCTCACATATCCACTCTTCCTCTTCTGCCACATCCCCATCGCTGCACTCTTGGTCAAGCTACCTCATCAGCATCATTACGGACGAGGCAACCCGGTAATGGCCGACTCCAAAGGGAAGGAGGTGGAGAGGAGCAGGGGTCGGGTAACTCCCCCACTCCCCAACCATCTTTCACGTCTACCCCACACCATCTTTCCCGCCGTGGCCACAAATGTTCCATCCCCTCTCCAAACCCTTCACAAAACCTCGACACACACATTCTCTTCAGAGGGGCAGGCGCGCTCTCTTTGGATGGGGTACAGTCTGGAAAAGATGGGAGGCTTTAAAGGATTCAAGCGATGGCGTGCTACGGGGGAGGAGAAGAATAAGACCCACTTGTCCCACATACCCATTGCCTTCCTGCCAGGGGGTTCATCTCTCTCTAGACCCAGCATTGCCACCACCAACACCCCGAGAGCTCACCGTCCTCCTATGCCGTTTCCCCCAACACACACACATACACACACACACACGTCTTTTCCGAAGCCAGCCAACAGATAAACCAAAGAGGGGATTGCATCACCTCGCTTGGAAACCTCGACCAATTCCACAAGTTTCACGTTAACCTGGTCGAGGTCTGGCCAGTAGCTCGGTCACTTCTTCTTCTCCATGCAATATTGCTTCAATTTTTTCTGCAGGCTTCATCCAAAGGGTTTTGCAGAAATTGTGAAATGTCGTATCTTTCAGGTTGGAACTTTACAAAAAATTTGAAAAAAATGAAAAAACACTAAATAATGAGTCGCTAAATCGAGGTGACACGCTTCATTAATCTGCAGTTGGCTGCGATTTCAGTTAAAATTCTTTAATGTCGTTTTTAAAATTTTTTTAAAAATATGTATGCAACTCATTTTTCCTCTATTTTCTGTGATTATTAGTCATTCGTATAGACGTATGGAAAAAGAGAAAGACATCATCAAATAAAAAACCTTGTAGCTTAACTGTAATCCACCACTTACAAATCGCACGCTTATTATAATAAAATCACCTCCAAATAATACAATAAATATAATAATTTGAAGGAGTATCACTTGAGTGACGATGCATGAATACATAAATGCCACAGGGAGGCAGACAAAACTCATTGAAACACAAAAGAAAAACCACTTACAAAAAAGCTTATATTTAGACGAGGAAGCGATCGTCTTTTTCAGAGGAGTGTTGAGAACTGAGTGGGAAGGAAGGACGGAGGTGGTGGAAAGGAAGGAGGGGAGGGACAGAGGGAAGGGGAATAAGGGAAGTGAGGAAAGTAAGGGGAGGGCGGGAAGGCGGGAAGATAAGAGAATTTTAAACAGAAGATTGTGAAATAGGGGGTGATGGAGGAGGTTAGTGGGATTTGTTGAGTCCCAGCGGAGAGAAGGCGTGAAAAAAGTAAGTACATGAGAACTCAAGGTCTTTAAGTTGGAGGGGAGAAGAGAAAGGGGGAAGAGAAGCCAGAATACCAACCTTAAAAGTATTATAAAATGTGGAATTGTGTGAAGGAACGTGGTTAGTGATTGGGAGGGACACGGAGCGTAGGGCATAGTTGGCACAGGAGAATGTAAACAATATTATTCGTGATGAAGGAGAGAGAGGGAACGAAAGGAAGAGGAAAAACAAGGAATTTGTCAGGCAAAGGTTGGGTGATAAGAATGCCACAAGTTTTGCAACGCGGGCGATTGCATAGGGTTGGAGGGGATTTAGTGGTGGTAATTGATTTGGCAATCCCATCAACGAAAGAAATCCTGTTCGCCTATGGTATCCACCAATGCTAAAATATGTAAGAATACTCAAAAACTTAACGAAAATTCAACATATTAGTGCACGAACTATGGGAATGCTTTTTTTTAATTTTCTAAATATATATTTATTCTCTATCTCAACCAAGTCTGAAGTAGAAGAGATATTGTAGAGTAGAACCGGTAATAAATAACCTATTAACATAGTTGAAAGCCTACAACACTGATACCTGGCAGTTTATTACAAAA
Organism: Ceriagrion tenellum; assembly: GCA_963169105.1. NCBI lineage: Eukaryota > Metazoa > Arthropoda > Insecta > Odonata > Coenagrionidae > Ceriagrion > Ceriagrion tenellum. Next base: position 52,128,064 of record OY720640.1, read on the forward strand.
TATTTTAGCGTACATCGGAGAAGAAACTGGCACAAGAAGTATAAAAGCAAAAATCATTCCCAACTTCAGTAAAATGACCAATTCCTGATACATTTTTCAATAAATTAAGCAAGCAGTTTTATCATCAACATTTGAGGGCCCATATCTCAAAGGAACATTGAAATCGCTGTACTCTGTCGAAAAAATCGTTTTTCTAATTACACCCACAAAAGAAAATACATTCATAAAGTAGGCGATAGTAGCGGCGTGCACATCACGGATTTGTGAGACCTATTTATATAATGGGACTGTTAATACTCACGTATTTCGATTCAATTAAATTACAACCCTATGTCAAGAAATGAATATTTTTTAAATAAATGGGCAGACCACTACGCTATCCAGGCTTCCTAATTCCCATGGCAATTTTTGGTGGATACAAGGCAATTAGATGTTAGGCCCTTGCGGTCCATCAAAGATGGCAACGCAAAGGAGAAGAGGGCTTCAAAGAAGCGACAACCAATAGACAGTATCCTTCACCAGCACATTTGCCGTGCTTAGCCATTTGAAAATATTCAAACATGGCGGGTGAATATCATTGGTCCGGCAAACCAAAGGTCCGTGGTTCAATTCCCGGTCCAGGCCGAATTTTTCTCATGACAATTTATTCAAAAAACATATTAAGTTCGTTATTCAATCCTGCTAAACAGTGTTGAATCAAAACGGATACTATTAATCAGTTGGTTTTCAAAGGAGTATTCATCATCGAAAAAATAGCAGTGTTGGGTGGTTTTATATGATATATCTCCATGAATAAAACGTAACGTCATTGAAAATATTTAACCACCGAAATAATTCAGGATAATAAATTATTTGTCCTCACGTCCTAGTTTTCACAGATTCAATTAAATATCTGACTTAACTCTCTCTCATATCACCAATGATTTTATGTCATAATTTTTTTTGCTCTAGTTTCACGTGGTCGACATCTTTTAGAAGATATGTAATGAAAGCCTTCATTATTTTACGCTATGTAACAGTAAATATCAAAAGTTAAAGTATTGCTAAATACTGTACCCAAACCGTTGAGCATGGTTATCAATGAAAGTTGAAGCCAGATTTTTATGTTCTACAAGCAATGCGATAATCATATTCAATTATATCCCCTAGGTATAGCATGAACACCCTAAGCAAGTTATGTAACAAAATTAGTCATTAATGGTTGCGAATAAAGAATACATGTTTTTCTAAGGTATGTCTGCCATTAGGTCGGATAAATCTACTCTCACATAGTTTTGGGTACTACACACTCGTTGCTTATATGCTTCCTCAATAAATATTGATAGTATTAATGCGGGCCTTGAAGACCTCGTGGCGGCAGGCAGACTTCGCCAAAAGGTCACTTTAAAAAAGAACCTCCTTCATTGACGTGATAGCTTTTTTGATGCGGTGGAGTTAGAAAAATAAACTCCAAATAATTTTCAGTCACAGTAGTTTCCCTAACAGTGTCATGTGTAATGCAAGACAAGGCAACGAAATTTCAGACCAAATTCGATTTAGTTTATCGTAATACCTTGATCAAAGCCATCCCTTTCTGGGAAATATAACAGTTCGTCGTCTGCTGAATAGTAATGTAAACTCCACTGAATTAGTGATGAGGATCTACGCTGATACACAGAGGAGCAGGTGGAAATGAGATGAGGCTGGCGGAAGGAACAAGGAATAGCCGTGAGCAATGAGGTAAAATTCGGCAGAACTCGGGATTTTGGCTGAAATGCTCAGAAAAGGAATATCGTATACTAGGTAGAGGAGCGCGATACTCTGAACCACCTGCGCTGATTTTCCAGATTGTAACATTGTATTTTCATTTACATCAATTGAAAGTCTAAAAAAATGCCTCAGGAAAAGTTCCGAACGTCATGCGAAAACAATATTTTTCCTAGTAACCGTATAACTTTGAGCATTTTCTGTGCAATAAATATTAATTTTTGCTGCACAATATAAATAGGACTCCAATAACCGTGTACAATTGTAAATAATGCAAAATATCTATGCACGCTTATTTGATACAATCTCTACTGTACCTGATTCACATGGTTTATGCAGTAATGATGATGAAGTCCTTGATTAAAATATATATTGGAGTAATTATCATTTTCAGGATTGACTGACCTAGTCGCCGAACAATCGCTTTCCGCTGACTAAGGAAAAGAGACGAGATGCCGCTACGCTCTGACATGGTACTCAAGCGTAAACTCGTCCGGAGAAAGGCGGCCGTACCGTAGACTTGAGTCCCATAACACACTAAGACGCTGCAAGATGCATCACTTTGCAATACACAACGTCCGATCTAAGCCCGGGCAAAATATTCAGTGCCGCGACTCAAACATAATCCTTACACCAGTGATGGGAATTTTAGTCCACTTGAGGTAAGAGTACACTGATAGATATAGTTCCCCTAATTGAACTATTCTGCTGAACTATTCAGTTCACTATTCAATGTTGTTCCGACTTCCAAATATTCACGATAAACATACGCCGTTAAGAGATATAGAATGCCTGTTTACATTCTTCACTAGTGCGTGGTATAAACTGCATACAAGTATGACATTGAGAGTAACTTGATATTGACGAGAGTAATGTAAAATAATAAAGTTGTAAGAAACAGTTATTGAACGGGAAATGACTCGGAAGAGGACATAAAACTTAGCAGTTAGGAAAAGGTAGAAAAGAAGAATACAGCCCACCATTGTTAGGATGAAATGAATGGCTTAATACTAGATGGTATAACATATCATTGCATGCGACCTAGTGCTCGATATTCGACAGGCTACAGCAAGCTATGCCAGTTTTTGACCAAGCAATATCACGAAACATGTGATAACCTCAATACGTAGCACCGTTTGGTATGCAATTTCAAGGATTGTACGACACCATTAAATACGCGCTCGTAAATACTATTCGATAGTATTTGATGTACGATATCATGCGATAAATTGCGTGTTAACATGATTGTATACATGTGCATGTGTATCTATGTGTTTAAATTTATACATTGTTCACGGAATTACAGTTAACAAATCCACGTCCATCTATATACAAAAGGTAATAATGTTAACATGTCTCTTTGGAAAAAATAGTCTTACTACTTTTCTGCTCGAAGAATCATGTCATGGCTTGCTGGGAAATATGATTGATATTATATGACATGATCAAAGAGGACACGAACAATGTTCAACTATAAGGATACTCTGAGTGTATATTATGATCTCACATTCTATCATAACGGCACAATCCTTAAATACATCGTCTATCTATTAAAATATGTAACTTTGTGACGAAAAACATGATATCGCAATGCGACATTGAAATTTGAATATTTCAGAGCCCCAAGCGAGGAAAGATGCTGGAACACAATGCAGGGGAAAGCGGAAGACCTGTGGATTAGGGCTGGGTGAGTGGGTCAAATGGACGAGTTGTGGAAACCTTTTCCTGGAGGCTACTGGTCCTTATCCTTCCTACCCTCCCCCTCTTTCCCACTACAACCTTCCCCCACTGACAACGGCGCCCACCAGCGGCCAGTGAACGCTCCAACGGAGCAAACCGCCAAAGACGAAACAATAAAAAAGTAGTCAGCATACCAAAATCTGGACTCCAAGCGAGTGAAATACGCGCTCGCGGGTTCCTTTTGATGTCTATAAAACTTCACATGCGACGGATAGGACGCGCAATGAGGGACTGTTTGGAGTATGGCAGGAAGGGAAGGGAGATAGAGAATTGAGAGGTTTGAGGAAAAAGGGAAGGTCTCTTCCAACTTGTTTTTTTTCTTACCAACGGCGCCCACTAGAGGGAGGAATGAGTCCATCCTCTCTCTCTCCCGTTCGAAAATATAAAGGGATTTTTAAAGCTTTGTCCCTCTTAATGGATTGCCTTATCGGTCATGAACCTCGGTCGCAATTTTTACTGCCGTGACCCTGCTACAGTGGTAAAGGGCCATAGGAAAGAAGAGAGAGAAGGGGAGTTTGAGAGGCGGATGCAGAGAAAGGACACCATCACCCGGAGGAGGTCAAAAGCCGCCGGAAGGAGGGAACCCACTTTGCAAAAGGGCATCTCGTATCGTACATTTTGATCTATTCAATTCTCCTCTCTCGATTGGCTTATACGGCCCGATGGGTCAACCAGCCTGGGGGATTGGGATTTTCATTTTGGACTATCGGAGATGTATTAAATTCTTTAAAAATTACTTTTCTATCGATATATTCAGGATTGGGACTTCTCTCGGGTTTGTGTCATTGGCGTCTGAAGACTGAAGCCAAAAGAGACTTCACACGCGGGCGTTTCAATGAGTGATCAAAATCTTCAGTCAATAATCGGAAGATAGGTCCGCGGATCCTTCCACTCCTCTCGGTCAATCGCTTCACCTACAAAAAAATTTTCATTCCTTTGTCATTCTTCCCATTCATTTCTCGATTTATCATTGTTTTCAACCAGCTGCTGCGTCTCAAATCTGATAAATAAGTTCATCTTTATCTAAGAGTTATCGTCATCATACAATCCTTCCTTTCATCACATTCTTTGGCTCTCCGTAAGACTACTTCGCAGGCTATTCTCTTCCATATTTGAATTAAATCACCTATATTTTATGTCGAATGGTTTTGATACGCAACGTAAATAAACTTCATACATCTGACTTGAGCGTGTTATGTTAATATTTCCATTAGCAAAGGCAAAAAGGTCACGTTTTCAGAGACCTTACAAATAATTGTCATAAAAATGAAAACTGTGCATTTAGGTACCCATAAAAATAAAAATTAATGTAGAATTGCGATTTATAAAACAATAAGCTCCTTCAAAAAGACTAAGATAGTCTAAAATGTTCGGAAAAATGATAATTTTAATTTCTTTTTTTGTATTTATTTTTTGTAGATATGAATTAAATACAGTTGTGTAGTATTTTCCATGTTGTGAAAAAAACAACAAAAACTTTTAATGTTGCAATGTTTAGTCAAAAACTGTAAGTCACACTGGATATTGGATAAATTACTGAAACTGTAGACAGACAATACTGATAAACTTCTCATTGCTTGATCATTTATATTTTCAATGAAAAATTAATTCTTTGGTCGAAGTAAATTAATGATTTATTTTAATTAAAAAAGATTTAAAACAATCATCATATCGCGCATATTTTTTTTTTGATTCAATAAGAAAATGGATTCTCTATATCACCTACTTCATAAAATATCATTATTCATTCAGCTCTACGGTCACGTGATCCCAACGGTGGAGGAGAAATTAATTATTAGTATTCAGATGAGAGAAAAAGAGAGGGCATTATTTTTTGAATAAACACAAAAATAAACACTCTAGAATATGGTTTCACTATTGATATAACATTGATGAGATGTTGAATGAAATATAACTTCAAAGGACGCCTCTGAAATTAGTGATATCGACCGAATTTCGACGGATACCATGAAGATGATGCAGCAAGGAATGGGTTGCAGAAGCACATCTTTCTCATAAATGAAAAGCAGGTGAATGTATTAATTACCTAAAAATATGAAAAAGACAATGTTTAAGTGAACATTTTCCACGGTTATGGAAAGCAAATTTCCGCACAAAAATTCTATTGAAATTATTTAAAAAAAAAAAAAAACAATGCAGCGCAAAGGCTCTCTGAAATGCACAGGACAAAATGTAACATTAATGCGACGTCAATGTTAAAATGTCAGTAATTTCTTCCGCCATCGAGCAGCGTACAGAAGTTAGAAGTCGAAAAACGGTGGTCAAAACGAAGGAGGGTGGCTTCCTAACGATAACCTGAAACTTCTCAAGTTGACTTTAAGATGATTAACATTAACAATAGTAAATTATCTAGAATCTTGATAAACCTATGGTATCACCACGTCCATAAAAGAGTGATAAATGTAAAGATCTGAAAATTTACACTATTTTTTTTGAGAATGAATTTCGACTCGAAGAATCGCTTATCGAAAGAAACTTAAATTTCTGTACCAATGTTCTTTTTTACATTTTCTTCTACAATCGCACACGAGGCGCAATTTCATCTTAATTTACCATTAACATCGCTTGATAATTTCAGTTTTGTAACAGCCACTTTTCGGGAACATTCCAACTAAGATAAACTAACCGCATATTAACACAGTTTTACCAAACCCGACATTGCACGTTCTTTTCAGCATACTCCGTTAAGCGCACTGAAGTAAATGAAAAGGCTACTCAGTATGCTATGGCTTCAAACATAAGAAGGTACGTTAAAATACCAAATGTTATTACAAATTTGCGTCATTAAATAAGGGAATATTGGAGATTATGGAATGCATAAAAAAATTCCTCCAGAATTAAATTTGCTATTTAGCATGAAAGACTTGAAATCTGGCAATTAAGGAAGCTGAATTCCTCGGGCGAAATTTTCCAAGTAGGTCTGTACTCTAACGTAGCATAGGAAAGATATTCGCCTTCATCTCCATTTCCCGCCCCAAATAAAATTATTTTAATGTTTCACAAGGATGTTCATGAAGACGTCATAATAGGCAATTTGATAATCCAATAAAGAGATGCAGGATTCTGATTGAGAGAAAATGCAAAGATATTTAATAAATAACATTCGTGCGATGGCGATCACACAATTTTCGACTCATTTACATTTTTTCCTTGGTCGATATAATTATGTAGAATCAAACATGCGAAAATTCGCAAAACTTATGCTAGATATGGCTTGGAATTGAATGAAATAAAAACACAAAGTATGTTTTATGACATTTGTGACTGTTATAATCTTAATGTCAATTTGCTGTATCACAACATAGACTGTTCAACTCATCCTTGTAAATGCCCTGCCATTAAAATGGCAAAAGAAGTTAAATATCTGGGAGTAGCTTTAGATTACCACCTGAAATGGGATAATCAAATTTCAAATGTAAGTGCTTGCTTAAAAGCGTAGTCTCACAAAATTTTATTTCAAACGTAATAAATTTCCTCTTCCTGTGCGAAAAATGATTTATTATGCCTTATTACCCTCTAAGCTGGATTATGGGCTTACGAGTTGGGACGGAGCATATTACAATACTATCAAATCAGCCTATTTTATACAAAAAAGAATAGTAAGACTTATGTTACAAAAAACGCTATGAACACTCTCGTCCTTTGTTCAATGAGTTAAAAATACTCCCATTGAGGTATTCACTGTTATAAAGTTCTGACAATGTTTTATTTACGTAGTGCATATAGTCCACCATTATTTTGGAGTAATATGATGTTTAATAATATGATAATAATATGTTTCTTGGTCCCTGCGCCCAAATCGAATCTTACATTGTATAAAAGGTGTTTTTTTTTGTATAATGGGACTAAATGGTACAACCTCCTGCCAAAATCTATCAAAGATTTTATTCATTTCAAAAGATATCACAGAATGATTCATGAATAGGTAATTACATTGGATAATATTGAGCCCTTATTGCAAATGAAAAGTGATTTTAAGTGTTATAATTATAATTTTAATCACATTTGTTGTACAGCTGCTTTATTTTTTGCATGTTTTCAAGCCAGTACAGAGGTAATTTTTTACTCTCTTAATTTCGTTTGCATATTTATACTTGAATTTTGAAAATTGAATTAAGTGTTATGATTTAAATCACATTTGTTGTTAAACTGCTTTATTTTTTGCATTTGCTCAAGCCAACACAGTGGCAATTTTTAACGCACTTAATTTTTTTTGCATATTTTCATTTTTTTTTAATTTTTGTTCAATGTGTCCTTTTCCACGCATTATGATTCTGAAATTAGCCTAAACGCAGGCTTAATGCCTTATAGGCTAATTTACTTCCTTATACAGAAAAAATAACTGTAATGATGCATGTATGGAAGAAAAAATATATTATATTATTATATATATTATATGCTAGATATAAATCGTCATTCAAAAGGCATTGCTTCAGTAGCAAACCATGGTTGTAAAATAATATCACCCAAACGTCTGCGGAAGCATTTTCGGCCGAGGCAATAAACGCCCTTATAGGTTTACTGCCACTTATTCAAATTCAAGTGCTTTCTAATGAACAAAAACTAAATTAAATAATATACTTGCATATACTCCGTATTTTCACTCAGAATTATAAATCTGTTCAAGTTCAAATAATTTTGTAGCCTTTTTGCCGTGATAACCCTAATCCCAAGTGCAGAAATAAAAAAAGAGCTGTATACCACTAGGTTAAAATTTACTTAGACCCGCGTTTCATGTTCTTATACCATCATCAGGAGCCAAATGATGACGTAAAAGCATTGAAACCCGAGTTGAAGTAAATTTTATCTTTGTGGAAAATTTAACATTTTTATTTATGCATCATGCAAAATTTCCACTTAATTTCGCAGGAATCTTCGAATTTTTAATCCAAAGGTCCCTATATCAGCGTACATTTGCGCAGTTGAAGCATCGAGTTTCATCTCCGCGCTTGATTCATTTACTTAAGTGATAATTCCTGAGGCTTCTGTTTTTGATGGAGGAGGAGAAGAACCCGTTTGTCAATCCTTCGTCCTTTCCATCATTTTCTCCGGGAGGGACCATAACCATACCCCCGATGAA